>CAUYRH010062653.1:0-68576 GCA_963574655.1 Perodicticus potto | reverse complement strand
GAACCCGCCACCTCAGGTGTATGTGGCTGGTGCCTTAGCCTGTTGAGCCACAGGTGCCGAGCCGGTCTCCATCTTTCTTTAAGGCTGCATAGTATTCCATGGTGTACATGTACCACAATTTACTAATCCATTCATGGGTCGATGGGTACTTGGGCTTCTTAGTAATGGAAATATTAATTGATAATTATTAGAAAAGAAGGCAAGGTGAATAATTCAGTGACAAAATTGCCATTAGCAGTACCACAGTCAAAAAATATCTTCTACTTTCAACCAATGTTGAAAAGGAGCATTTATATATTTTCAAAAATATACAGAGTAGAATACATAATCTGACAGCTGACAGCTAACACTATTACGAGATTTATTGATAACATGAAACTTAAAATTGAACAAGTAAAATTTTAACAAGAGAATGACAATAATTACATTTATTACAAAATTTCAGATTCATTTTTACATCTAGGAAATTTATTCTGTGATCACAGTTTTTGCCTTGAGTCCCAGGTTAGGTTGAAAATTGCTTAGCATTCAACGGAAATGCATATTTGGTCTGCCTCTTAGTTTTTGTGATCATCTCCAGAGTGCTATTACCCTGCACCCCCTAACTCCTTTTTAGATAGCTATAAATAGATGTTTTCAAATATATGACAGGAGAATTTAAAACCAAAAACCTTAAGATTAGGAGGACAAGAAGTATCTTCAGCCTTTTTTTTCCATCTGTGCTATCATTTCTACTCTCCATTGTAAAGCAAGTACGTTAGTCACAAGTAGCTGTAACCTGTAGGACAAGCAGGTAGATTGGTTGGTTCAGCTCTATCTTATAGTAGTTTGCCTATTTGTACTTAAAAACCATTCACCAAGAAAACTTCCTCTGTGACAAGTGTTATGGATATACCTGTGAGTGAATAAGCCACCACTTTTCTTGGTCCTCACCAATTCCTGGTCAAACAAACAGATGGATGTTTTCAAAAATAATTACAATTAAATAATTACATTATTTGTTGTTGGAACAAAGTTCAATTCAATTCTGCCATTTGTTTTCTGTAATAAGCCATTTTATCAGTTAAAAGAAATACTCTTAAAAAACAGTGCTTTTTTCCCCCTAGTGTTATCTAAATTAAACTTAGAGGCTATAGCAAAAAAATATCATGTTAATGCTTACCACCTGTTATTAGTGCCACAGATGCAGTTGACCCTGGAACAGTGCAGGGGTTTGGGGTGCTGATAACCGCTCCCTCCCCCCCCACACACACACACACAATCAAAGATCTGTGTATAGGGCGGCACCTGTGGCTCAGTGAGCAGGGCGCCCGCCCCATATACCAAGGGTAGCAGATTCAAATGCGGCCCTGGTCAAACTGCAACAAAAAATAGCCGGGCGTCGTAGCGGGTGCCTGTAGTCCCAGCTACTCGGGAGGCTGAGGCATGAGAATTGCCTAAGCCCAGGAGTTGGAGGTTGCTGTGAGCTGTGACGCAACAGCACTCTACCGTGGGTGACAAAGTGAGACTGTCTCTTAAAAAAAAAAAAAAAATCTGTGTATAATTTATTTTTTTGTTTAGAAACAGGGTCTTGCTCTGTCACCCAGGCTGCAGTGCAGTTTTTTGCAGTGACCTGATCACAGGTCACGATAACCTTGATCTCCTGGGCTCAAGTGATCCTTTCACCTCAGCCTCCCAGGTTACTGGGACTACAGTCACATAACACTATGCCTGATTCATTGTTTTTTATATTTATGTTTTATTTTTTTGTAGAAATGGGTTCTCTGATATGTTGCCCAGCCCAGGCTGGTTTCAAACTCCAAGCCTCAAGCAATCTTCCCACCTCAACCTCCCAAAATGCTGGGACTGTAGGTGTGAGCCATCATGGCTGGCTGTGTATTATAACTTTTGACTCCCTATAATTCCAAAACTTAAGTAATAGTCTTCTGTAACAGGAAGCCTTACCAATCACATAAACAGTCCCTTAGTGCATATTTTTTATGTTGTATGTATTATATAATGTATTTGTACATGAAGCTAGAAAAAGAAACATGTCATTAAAATAATCATAAAGAGGAGAAAATATATTTACTATTCACTAAGTGGAAGTGGCTCATCATAAAAGTCTTCATCCTCATTGTCAGCAGAAGGGTAGGAGGAGGAGGCGAGGATGTTGCTGCCTCAGGGGTGGCAAAAGCAGAAAAAGAGGGTGTAAGTTCACTTTCACAATTGAAACTCATGTTGTTCAAGGGTCATCTGTAATTAGAGCCACAAGAACGTTTGGGGAACTGAAGTATGATTGCTTACCTAAATTCTGAAAATATTTAGATCAGATTTAAATAAGAATCTGTGGAATTTAAACTTTTTCAGTGTTTGCCTTTGCCATTAGTCATTGATAATCCAAAGACTTCTTTATGTATTTAATTACTTTTTCTTGGCTATTATATATAATAATTCTGAATGAGTATTTTTAAGTTCCCTGTAATTCCAAGGAAGGTCCCCAAAATTCTCTTCTCATGAAATGAAGGTATTGCTATCTGAATGCCAAGTGAGTAAGCTTATATAATAACAGTTGACTTTTTTTTTTTCAATAGGAATATGATGAAGAATGGGCTAAGAAAATTCAGAGTGAAAAGTTTCGCTGGCACAACTCTCAGTGGCTAGAGATGGTAGAGAGTCGTCAGATGGATGAGAGTGAACAGTACTTGTATGGGGATGATCGAATTGAGCCGTACATTCATGAAGGTGATATTCTCGAAAGACCTGACCTTTTCTACAACTCAGGTAAGGTGATAACCAAAGCAAAAATAAATAATTGTGTGCTATGAATAGGGATATTGATCTGCCAATGTTGCACTTTTCCAAGCTTTTTAAATGTTTCTTTTAGTTAATAAATGGACTTATGATGATTTCATATGTAACATCTATGTACAACAAGCAAACCTATTAATTTTTTCCTTGTTAGTCTTTGATGTAATCTCCATTAAAAAGGCTGTAGCCCAGAGAATTAATTGCTCTTAGAAGTTTATTTGTCAGAATGTAACTTAAACTAATAACTTCAAGATTTCAGACTTCTGGCTCAGCGCCTGTGTTCAGTGGCTAGGGCATCAGCCACATACACTGGAGATGGCAGGTTCAAACTTAGCCTGGGCCTGCCAAACAACAATGACAACTACAACCAAAAAAAAAAAAAAAAAAAAGCCCGGTGTGGTGTAGTCCCCGCTCCTTGGGAGGCGGTGGCACGATAATTGCTTAAGCCCAAGAGTTAGAGGTTACTATGAGCTGTGATGCCATAGCATTCTACCCAGGGCAACATAGTGAGACTCTGTCTCAAAAAAAAAGATTTTAGACTTCTTGGCTCAGCGCCTGTAGCTCAGTGGCTTACTTACACCAGGTCTGGCGGATTTGAACCCAGCCTGGGCCTGCCAAACAACAATGACAACTGCAACAAAAAACTAGCCGGGTATTGTGGTGGGTGCCTGTAGTCCCAGCTACTTGGGAGGCTGAGGAAAGAAAATACTTAAGCCCAAGAGTTAGAGGTTGCTGTGAGCTGTAATGCCTCTGCACTCTTATCGAGGGTGACATAGTGAAACTCTGTCTCAAAAAAAGAAAAAAAAAAAAAGGTTTCAGACCTCTGTTAAAAAATGTAATGTTGTATTAATTTTTTACTGTGCATTTAGTAAATGTATCATTTATCAATTTATATTTTGTTTTCCCATCTGTTTAATCTTTTTATGTGAGACAGAGTCTCATTTTGTTGCCCTCGGTAGTATGCTGTGTAGTCATAGCTCATAGCAACCTCAAACTCTTGGGCTGAAGTGATCCTCTTGTCTTAGTCTCCCAAGTAGCTGGAACTACAGGCACCCACTACAACACTCAGGCTGGTTTTGAACTCCTGAACTCAAGCAATCCAACTGTTTCAGCCTCCCAGCCTGTTGGGATTACATGTGTGAGCCACTGTGCTGGCTAAACTATTTAATCTTAACAGCTTAATTTAGCTGTGGTTTTCCTTTAGTTTCAGACTACAAAACTATTTGGTGATAGTTGGGAAGATTTAGAATAGCAATAGCATTTTCTTTCTAAACTCTGCTAGTGTTTTCAGAGCCAAGTGCATTGGTATGTGCCTATAGTCCCAACTACCCAGGAGGCTAAGACAGGAGGATCACCTGAGCTAAGACGTTCAAGTCCAGCCTGGGCAACATAGTGATACCCTATCTCTTAAAAAAAAAAAAAGGAAATTCTTCTAGCATTTTCAAGGTAAAATTTAATATTTACATAAATCTTACATATGTTATAACCTTGTTGATTTTGCAGTGCTAACTTTTTATTGGGAGGAGTTTAACACAAAGATTAGTAAATTTTTGCATATTCTGGCTTCTAATGTTTTTTACTGCTGCCAATATTAATATTACATCATTGAAGTCATTTAATTAAAGAAAGAAGGAAATGATTTCTAATTAAGATTGACACAAGTTGAAAATAAAAAGCATGAAAGTAATTATATCAGAATTAATAACTCACCATTGTTTCTACTGTGTATTTATGCAATATAAATTTTCCAAAAAATGTATATTGTCTCATCAAAACAACTTGTGTGTGATCAATAATTGTATGATTGTATAAATTAACATCACGTCTAATCACACTACCCACATTAATAATACCATGCATATGTTCATTCATGTTTTCTTAATTTGTATTATGCAAATTACTCATAGATCCTATGTTTTATTTTTATATTTGATATAAATATTTAAATTCTGAAAAACTTATGCTTTACTTTGAAAATTGAATAGATTTCTTCCTAACTGAACTTTACAGTAGTTATGAAATGCTGCTTTGTGTTTCAAACCAGATGGAGTAGATCATTAATTTCAACCAACCAGACTTTCTTAGTTCAGTAATGGCAAGCAGCTGTTCTTTACATATTCAGTATTCATGAAGTAAGATGATGTAAAATATATATGATATTCTTGGAATCAAGTTTCTAGCTTTGAAGGTTGATAGCTACCTTTCAACGTGAATCAATTACCACTTTCCAAAACTGAATAAAACTATTAACCACCTCAGTATTCAACTTTGTTGTTTTAATACAATAAAAGTTCAGAACAGAGTTCTAAAAAGTAATACTATTTTTCTAAAATTAATTCATTTAAATTAACACCTTAAGTGAAAATGCTAAATATTTTTCTGTGAGATGCTTTATGATTCAAATGTATAACTTAGACTTTTGTGAAAGATTGAATTTTATGTATTTATATACAATAATTTAGAATTAGCAGTAGCTGATGGAAAAAACAAATATGTGAAAGATGCAATATTATCATTAAATATCATTTTTTAATACCTTTAGCCTGATGATGTGGTAGACATTTGACAGTAGAAATTACATGCTATGAGTTTAAAGATAACAGTTCTTACAGCAAGCTGTCTCTATTTTTTTAGTTTAGGAATTTTTTACCTAATTCATTTTCTGTGATTACTCCATGAACAAAATGAATCTCAGTAGCATTTCTGGATCTGGATATGTTTGTTTATTATGTGCAATTGTATCTTCAGAAATGTAAATTTGTAGTATTACAGATTTGTTTGAATGCTTGAGCCATGTTATTAAGCCTCTGGGTCTGCATGAAAATTTAGGCTGCTTATAATAAAAGCAGCTTCAGTAGTTTTTCAGCCACAAAGGTTAAACTAAATGGCCATAATTCTCTGGGTCTTGTCTTTTACTTTACAATGACGGAGGTGGCAGGTTCAAGCCCAGCCCCAGCCAAAAACTGCAAAAAAAAAAAAAAAATGGCATTTGCCAACCTATATATTTTCAGATGATTAAATATCAGTAAAATGTATTTGTTTCTCTCTTTTTTAAAACAAAAAAATTTAGTGTTGTCATATGAAATAGGAAACTAGCATCTCCTGTCCTTATAGTATTTTTAGAACCCAAAATCATCGTGATTATAATCCCTGATTAACTTCCTTTGGTATCATGAAAATTAAGCTGTTTGCTTTAGTACTTTTACCCATAGAGGAAGTATAATTTATAAAGCTGTATTACTACTACACATTTCTAAATGCCCTTTTTATTTGTTCTTCATTAATTATGGTAAATATGCTTAGTAGGTAAATATATTCCTGGACTGTGTAGCTTAAGGTGGTTGGTCTGTCATATGAAATAGGAAAAAAGCATCTGTTTTACTTACATTGTGAAAATTATAGTTTTCATTTACTTGTTTGTTTCTGTGATATATTTTCTCATATATAGCCAAATTAAGATTTCTCATTTTGGTTATTTTTCTCATTTTCTATATGATTGTCATCGATTTTCTCCTGCACAGTCAGTTTTACTTTTTGCTAGTTCACCAAAGAGCCCAATATTAAATTTTCATCTGACTTTATTTCTTAAAGTCAGAAAAAATAAAGCCTGAGGTGGTAGCTAGCATGCCTGTAGTCCCAGCTACTAAGGAGGCTTAGGCAGGAGGAGGACTCCGTTGAAAAGTTGTGGGCTGTATATGCTATGCCAATTAGGTGTCCACACTAAGTTCTCCATCAAGATGGTTATCTCCCAGACCACAAGGTTTCCTATGGAGGAGTGAACTGTCCCAGGTTGGAAACAGCAAGTCAGTAGTAGGATTGCACCTGTGAATAGCCACTGCACTCCAGCCTAAGCAACATAACAAGAGCCTGCCTTAAAAAAAAAAAAAGTCTATGAAAACAGAAAAACAGTTTATTTCAGTAATAATACGTAAAGAGATAGTGAGTTTTTGTATTATTTACTTTCATTCACAATGTTTCTAAGCCAGTTTTTAACTGGCTTTCAAAAATCAGAAGGTTGATAAATTATGTATGCTGACAGTAAATTTGCTTTGATTTCTATCACTATTCCAGTATGTACTCCATGTTGTTCATAATTATCTTTACCCTCATTATTTGGAGCTTCTCAGAATAGTGTGTTTTATAACTGTGGTCTAAGAGATTTTAAATAATTTAGTAACCTAAACATGTGTAATACTCTAGTTTACAGAGTGCTTTGGTGTATATCATCTCTGTTTTCTATTTGTTTTCTGGCCGTTTTAATGTTACATGAAATTCTTTGGTTTCTTGTTGCTGTCTTTGAAACAACAAGGTTAGAGTAGGAGATTAAGAAGGATGCTTCTAGGTTTATTTGGGTTATATAATCAAAGAGATGCTCTTTTTTAGTATTTCCCTCAAAGATTTAATTATGAATGCACAATGCTGAGAAATAGATACTTCTAAAAAAACTGAGATGCTGGAGATGAGGCTTTAATGTTTTAGGCCTCATTTTAGTGAAGAAAGATTGCTCAGCCTTTTGGTCAAGCCATAAAGGGCACTGTAGAATCTGCAGTTTACTCAATCAGCTGCAGTGCTGTAGGATAATTAAAAATGAACTTCAGAGGTATAAATTTACTCTTTTTTTATATCTCACTTACTATGTTATTAATCTACTTTTATTCTGAGTTTATAAAATTTCTGGCTGAATCTTCTTTTCCTTTTTTCCATAAGAAAATTCAGTAGAGAGCTGGCCGAATCTTTAAACTCTTGAATTTTTAGTTTGATCTCTGTTTGATGATCTGCCTGTTTGCAATTCCTGTATTCTGTTTATCCCTTTACTCAAGAATTTGATCAGGTTTTTGTTTAATTTCTTCCTAATCTGACTTACTAGGTCATATTTCATAAATATAAACTTCTTAAACATAGTTCAAGTATCTTCTCATTTGATTGTATAATACTGTATTTATGTCTGAAATATATCTGAGAATTAAATTCTTTTTTTCTATTGGCACACTGAATATCTTTACAGTCATTTTCAATGTGTGGTATATAGTTTATTTTGGCATTTTACTTAGCTTTGTTCCTCTAAAATTGGCAGGTTTTTTAAACCCTGACCTCAATTATTTTATTTTCATTTAACAGAGAAACTTGTTGATTTTGTGATCTTAACTTTGTTCATTTTAGCCACTTACACAAATCTTAGGTTCATATAAAATTGATATTTTTTTTGTTACTTTGTTTTTAATCTGTGGCGCCTTGGTATATCATGTGATTTTATTTTTTTGTAACTTTTCAGTGTTTAGCTGACTTTTAAGTTAGAGACTTTTTACTTCTAGTGGATGTAAAAACTAGTTTTAAATAGTACTGATTTTTTTTTGTGGAAACTCAAAGTATTTTAAAGTTACTAAAATAATAAGGCCAATTCTAAAGGTGTCCATTAACAATTCAACAATTTAATAATAATACTACATATAAGTTATTAATATATGATGTGTAACAAATGGATATATGTATCAAGTGAGTCATATGAAAGTCTTATGGAAATGCAAATTACCTAATTTATTTATATTCCAACTCTATTACTTCATTTCAGCATTCATTCAATTTTTAATTTGCTTACCCCTCAAACACATTTCATCATTTAAATCCCATTTATCTTTCAAGACTCAAGTTAATTAAACTTCTGCCTCTTCCCTTCCCTGAGTAGGATTTTTTAAGCCCTGTGGAAATTAGTAAATCCCTCTATACCTTTTACTGCCTCTATCCCTTATTCAATACTTATACCCATTCCTGTTGTATATCATTTATTATAAACTGTATTATTTAATTGCATCTCAAGTGTTTGTTTTATATATCATTTAAACTAAAATACTTAAAAACAGAGATTATGTATTGTAATTTTATATATTTCCCGCAGGGCTTAGCACAATATTATTATGCATGTGCAAGGTATAAAATAATTATTTGGTGACTGAAAAATTTGCCTATACTGTGTGCCAAATTTATAAACATTGTGGTAGGTATGATGTAGCTAACATTTATCAAGAAGTTATCAAAACTCAGCATACTTTCAGAAAAGGAAATTTTGAAAGGCCTCAGAGCTACACAGATAGTTATTATATAAGCCATATACTAAAGCATTTTGTTCTACACATTGGACAGACCTGAAGCCATCACTTAGTTTTGTTTCCCTCATATCCTTTTAATTCTATCAAAAATAGGTTATCTAGATTCTTAGACTGGAGCAAATGAGAAGGTAATGTCACTGTAAAATCAACCTAAAGTTATAACGAAAACTTAGAGTTAGAAAAAGACACATGGATTATTAGCAAAGAAAAAGAATTCAAAACGGATAGTAGTGTAGAGCTATTTAGCATAGGTTATCACAGGTATCTGATAAACCAAAGGACTGTATAGTAATTAATATTTGTATGAGGATTTGAGCCATAAAGGAATATTTAAGTTATATGCAGTATGCACTTTTAAGAACATAGGAAGTATAAAATACATGATGATTTCTAATGTTAGTGTGTATATTTTAATATTTGGCACTTAATTCTCAAGAATTTTTCATAAATTCACTTATCTGATATATCTAACTCCCTAATTATTCTACATTAATGAAACTGGGAATAAAATGTGAAATATACTAAAGTATTGCATTTGACCAACACCATGCTATTTAGTGCCTTCTTGCCTTTACTCGTGCTATTTCCTTAGCCAGGACTATCCTTACTGTCCCTCCCTACCTTGCCTTTCCTTCTTATCTTGTTCTGTGCCTTTCTTCTCAAGATTGCAAGCCCCCTAAAGGCAGAAACTCCTACTCATTTCTGTAGTAGGATGGTACTAGGTACATAGAAAATGCTTAATTTTGAACAAACACGAACATGAACAAAACACTTATAAATACTTATGGTGTTCTGTTCATACTTCCAGAGAGAACAACACGTCATGCTAACATTTTTCTTTCTAAATTAAATAAATATACAGGTCATTTTCTTACTGTGTTGTGTGAGAGAGTAGTTTCCTTTTTATTTCCTCCAAATGTATTTCACTAGTTACCATGTTCTTTCTTTCTAGATGGATTAATTGCCTCTGAAGGAGCCATAAGTCCAGATTTCTTTAATGATTATCAACTTCAAAATGGAGATGTAGTTGGACAGCACTCATTTCCTGGCAGGTAAACCATCTTCCAAGAAAAATGTAATGTATAGTATTTCCTTTGCTTTTGAAAAGCTAAAATTCTCTCCCTATTTCCCTGTCTTTTTCGTGAATGGGGGGAACTTTAATCTTTTCAAGAATATGTTTGATTTTAAATTAACCTAGGAAGTCACATTTTCTTTTTTCTTTTTTCTTTTTTTTTGAGACAGAGCCTCAAGCTGTCACCCTGGAGAGAGTGCTGTGGCATCACAGCTCACAGCAACCTCCATCTCCTGGGCTCAAGCGAGTCTCCTGCCTCTGCCTCCCAGGTAGCTGGGACTACAGGCGCCCGCCACAACGCCCGGCCATTTTTTGGTTGCAGCCATCATTGTTGATTGGCAGGCCTGGGCTGGATTTGAACCCACCAGCTCAGGTGTACGTGGCTGGCGCCTTAGCCCATTGAGCCACAGGCGCCGAGCCCACATACTCTTTTTGTTGTTGTTGTTGTTGCAGTTTGGCTGGGGCCAGATTTGAACCCGCCACCCTTGGTATATGGGGCTGGCGCCCTATGGAAGTCGCATTTTCTATGTGAAACAATATTGAGATCATTTATCTGAAACAATATGCTTCATCATTTTGGAAAATATAAACTATATACTGAAACAGACAATGCTTTTGCCAAATTAATGAGCACAGATTATTTCCTGAATCCTCTCTAAAGCCAAAAATATATAGAATGAGAACACAAGACATGTATTTTACCAATTATTCAGACACCACTGTTTTAAAATTTTGATGCTTTGATTAAATGAAAGATTTTTCTGCCCTAGATGGCATTTAGGTAAAATATTTAAGGAAAAAAATACCTGTTAGGCCAGCATTGTTCTATAATTATAATAAGGTTCCCCACAGTATATATCCAGCTTTATGATGTAGTAGATTTTTAAAATCTTACCAGAAAGTGTAAATAATATATTTCTCTTTATATCATTTCTATGAACATAATATTTTAATTAGGCTGACTGTTAAAATTTCATATTAAGCCTATCTAGTGAATAAATAAAGTCTTATTTTTCCTTCAGCCTATTTACTTTTTCTTTAAATTATTGATTTAATTTCCTCTTCTAAAATTCTAGTTTTTGTTAGAATAAGCTATTTTCTATTAGGGAGATGTATTCATGTATTTTTCTAATGAACAATATAATTATGACCAATATGCTATGCTTCTTGTTGATTACTTGTAATGAGTTATTTTAATCCAATAATAATTGTATTTCAGTTATTATTTAAATAGAGCCTCTGTTTAACCATCATAAATATTGCACTGTGTCATGTGACAATTCACAGTAAAAATGTTTTCTAAAACATAATTGGAAAAGGAAGACATGGTTTAGTTATGTGATCCTAATTTTTATATCAAAGAATTTTGCTTACAGTATTTATGAAATGAATTATTCTATCTTTATGTTTCACTATGATCAAAAACATTATTTTTGTATCTCCTGCTGCAGATACTGCCAATCTAGAGCAAGCAGACAGCTGCAAATCATGCATTAAGAAACACTTGCTTTTATTTTTTTTTAATGTAACCATGTGACTTTTAATAAACTAAATCATTTCACTAAAATTGAATATACAAAGTAATATTTTTTGCTCAATTCAGCAAAATCTTATATCTAGATTTCAAAAATGGGCACTTTATAAAACAATAAAGAAGTTTTGAAAGATAAGATCTATGACTAAGTTATTTACTTGGTCCAAATATTTTAGGATTTTATTCCTCAGTTCTGTTAATAAGCTTTTTTAAATGGTTTTGAGAAACTCCTTTTATCTTTGTACCTTCAGTTCCTTTTCAAGGGTAAAAATATTTAAGTATCTTCTTATACTTCATAAAAACCATTACAGTAATGTTGACATAAAGGATTAATTATAAAACTTGCTGTAAACTATTTTTTAAATCAAAAGAAAGATATTTATTATAATCATTTTGATTTGAGAATTGTTTTACCTTTTAAAAAGAACTTCCACTGAGAAAGTTAAATCTTTTATCTCTTGTCTTTTGTAATTTTCTAGGCCTTAAATCACTAACTGTATCGATTTCCTTAAAAGAAATAATTTACAATGAATTTCCTCTTTTGTAGGTAATAGATCAAATGAATAGGGAATCTAAATTGTGTCAGCAGAGATACACCAAAGTATACAATCTAGCCAAAGTTTTTCTTTTTCACATTCTGTTTTATTGACTTACTCTGGAATAATTTACTTTTTTGCTTTCATTCAATCATTTTTAGTTGGATAGGATTCTCCTCTCAATAAGACTTCTGTGCTTTTCTTTGACAATAACAAACCATCTGGCACATTTTTTAATTCTGCAAAGATTTAAGTATTTTAAATTATTAAATAACCATTCGCATATTTTAGAATGATAATTTTGCTGCATAATGTCCCAGATGTGAAATTTTAAGTTAGTGTTTACCTTTTAGCTTCTGACATCCAATAGCTTAATTTAAATCTCTTTAGATTAAATAATATTGGCTCAAAATACTATTGTTGGAATCCATTTTAATTGATTTTAAGCAAATAGGAATATTGTCAAGAAATGCAGAGTCATTAAATAGAAGTTGTTGAGCTCTAATTCTTTATCTTCACTGTGAAGATGAGAATAAGCAGACTTAAAATACAATGTGGATAATATAGATTAACCATGAAAGAAAAATACCTTACTTGAATTTTAAATATTGAAAAAACTTATTCTCTGAATATCTGTAAGAAGAGGAAATGTTATCTATTTGGAGGAGTTTTTTTTCTTTAAATTAGGGAAATGGTCCACAGGACTTACAAATTCTTTCCCTGCTTCTTTATCAAATGTCTTTGATAAATAAGCACTTTCAAATTATCTGGAAAAAGAGTAATAAAAGATTAGTATGTAAATGGTAAACTCTTATCATTACTGTTGTTTTTAATGATTTGAGGAAAAATAGTATGTGGGATGAAACATGAAAGAAAATATGACAGTGCCAAGTCCTGACAGTACCATACTCTTCAGCCAGCTGCTCTTAGGGCTCTTTGGTTTTTGTTGATTTAACATTTCAGTTTGAGTGGATGTAAAGTAGATGATCTCAGGTTCCTGTAAGGTAAAGAATAAATTGTTCAATTGTATGACAGGAGGGTTTTTTTTAATTGTTTGAAGAAAAATTCTCCACTTACTGCTAAAATGACAAAGTTTAGTAGTAGACAAATGTGTTAAAAAATCTGAGAAACTAAGCCAGATTTAGAGAAGTGTTTAAACAGCTTAAATTGGTATTTTTCTTAAAATCCAAGTGAGGGAGTCCTTCTTAATCTGAATTCCTGCATGTTTGTAATATAGCAAGGCAGTTTAATTGGAAACAGTGAAAACTGTTAAACTCATCTATCCCATCTACAAGAGAGACTGAATGTTTGATAAAATAGATACTGGCAGTTGGACAGCGAATCCTGGGTTTTAGACATGTGTCACTATCGGTTTGAACCTCTTGGTGCCAGGATTTCCCGACATTAAGAACTAATGCAAAATGCATTAGGGCTCTAAGGCATCAGCTGTAGAATTGCCAATCCCAGGGCGTCAAATGTAAATCTTCTCCTCCTGAAATCTGTACTGGTGTTAGAAAGTAAAGTGGAACTTGCTATTGAAGCTAATTAAAAATAATAGGAGCAAGACTAACTTTTTTTCCTGTTATATACCATATATCCACACCATATTTTTGGACCATTTTTTTATTATAACTTTTACTTTTCAAGACTAACAAGAACCTCATGTTAAGAGTATTTTTAAACTGCTTCCAGCTTTTACAAATCAGTTTTTGTTGCAGTAAAAATGGTCCATTTTTCTTTTGTAGGAATCCAATTTTCATAAACTGGGAAAAAAATTGCAGAGACTGCTTAGGTTTCCTTGGGGCTTTGAAAAATATTTTTTCAGAGAGCCTGGAGTTCTTCTTTGTGGTTGTCATAGTGATGTCATTTACTGACCATTTCACTGGGGTCCAAGATGAACTAGGTGTGTGTATTATCTAAGCATCTGATTTCTTACACTTTGATTTTTTTAAGTGTGTGTTACAGCCTGCCTCTTTTTTTCTTGCTTAGAATACTTTAGTATTAACTTTTATGTATATTATATATATTGTATATTACAGATATATACCTTCTATGCTGGTCTGTAGTTTTTATTTTTTTGAGACAGAGTCTCACTTTGTTGACCTCAGTAGCATGCTGTGGCATCACAGCTCACAGCAACCTCAAACTCTTGGGCTTAAGCAATTCTGTTGCCCAAGTAGCTTGGACTACAGACGACTGCCACACTGGCCAGCTATGATCTGTGTTTTTTTACAAATATTAAATCACAATTGAAATGTTAGTTGCACTTTAAAAAATCATATTGAATAAAACAAATAGATTATTTATTTAAAATATAAGAAATAATTCTTTTATCCAAATTTTTAAATGTATGATTCTTCCAAAGCCTAGAATTCTATATGTACAGATTAGGCTTACATCTTTAGCTGTGAGATCACCTTAATTATACTCAGCTATTTACTTTAACTCAGTTTTTGCACTTAAGAAAAGCAACCTCAAAATTATATATTCTCTGTCTAGAAGACATTATACAGTGTTCATAGAAGTACATACTATTACTAGAACTACATATTATGAGTTTGTTTAAAGGATCTGTTCAAAAGAGAACTCAAATTGGTACCCATTTTATAATACTTAATTTTGGTCAAACAAGTAATTCTTTTATATTAAGAAGAAAATAAATAAAGCAGAATCTCTTCTTTGATAAGTCCTTTATGAATTTTTTTTTTTTTTTTTTTTTTTTTTTTTGCAGTTTTTGGCTGGGCTAGGTTTGAACCTGCCACCTCTGGCTTATGCGGCCGGCCCCCTACTCCTTTGAGCCACAGGTGCCACCCTCCTGTATCAATTTTTAATTGATAATCCAAACTCTTTCATTTGTTCTAATAATTTTGATTTTTATGGTCCTTTATTACTATGGCAGAAGCAAAGAAATTATATGGAAGGATCAAAAAAGGCAAAAAGAAACTCCCAGAAACAGTTTCATAGACAATGAGACCAACCATTGTTCAGCATTGTAAGAAGTAAATTAATTGGTAGATACTTATAAAATCTTTTTTTTAAGTCATTAAAACACTGCTTTATTTAGTATATTATTAAATTTTTGTCAAAGATCATACCTTTTTGTTATTTATGAATTTCTTTTCTCACTACTTTCTCTCAGCAGAGAAAATGCTTCAAGGCTTCAAGAAGCCTTTTTAAAAAATCTACTGAATTTGGTAATTTTTCTAGATATAATGGTTATGGAATAAAACAACTAGATATCATTTTCACCTTTCAGTTCCAAAGATTTTTTAACACTGATAACCACACATTAGAGTAAAGACATATTCTTCATCATCTTTGGGAGAATTTAAATTAATAAAACCTTAATGAAAGGCATCTGGTAATATTGAATAAAAGCCATAGTTTCCTTTCTTTAACTTTATTTCTAAGGATTTATCCTTACAAAATAATAAGAGATAAAAATAAAGGCTCATTAGTTACTATGGGACAAAGAAAGTACACTAAGTATAGTGAGGTACATTTGTCTGTGGAATAAACACATTTTTCAGATCTTTGCAAATTTTTATTATAAATTATATTCAGTTATCAAAATGACATTTTTATATATGTAAATATCTATTTTAAGGCAAATAATAAATATCATACATAAATATGACCAATAGAAATAATTTTAAATTCTCCCACCTTTATCAGTATTAATAAAAGAGAAATGTATGGTAAATTGTCTTAAAAAGAATAAAACCATAAGAAATAATACTATATGACAAGTAAAATTTTACCTAAAGTCAGAAGTTCTCATTTTACTCTTAAGCTGGTAGGTTGGTAGACACAGGAGAATGAGAGTGGCAACAACTAGATAACATCAAGCTCCAATGAGAAAATCAAATTACTGCAAATAAAAAATTTTTACACTATAAGACTGTTGCTCTACAATTTTTACATGAAGTCTCATTTCTATTTCTGAATATTTTCATACCAGTTCTACCATTTACTTTTTTATTTAAGAAGATGAACTGTCTTGGGAGTGTTCTAAAAGTTTCAAAGAATAAAATGTTTAAGGATGGTTTTAAATCTAAATCTTAAGTATATAAAAACTAATAACTTGCATTTATCTTGCACTTATATCTTAATGTATCTCAGTTGATCATCAGCAAGCGTGTGCTATATACAGGATAGTCCTGTCTCTGTTTTAACTACATGGAAATTATGAATCAGAGATATCTGAAGGACTAGCCTAAAACAAGGTAGCTAATGGTGAAGCCTTTTAAGGTTGGTAAGAGCAATCACTCTTAGTATTACACCATTATGCCTCTAAGTGACAAGCAGATATATTAGTCTATGAGTGAACTATGCTTTAAAAATCTTAGAGTACATGTGAGTAAGATAATGTAGGTTTTGTTGTGCACAACATGTATACCTATTTTTTGCTTTAATGCATGGTTTACTGCAAATCTGGTGCTTCACATTTGCTTGAGGGCAAACTGCTAAGGGCTTATTAACACATTAATTAGTTCACTACCTTTAAATTCTCTTAAGTAGTTTAGTTTGCTAAATTCTCTACAGATTAAATCCAGTTGTCTAAAAAATGGGAATGAATTGAGGTGGATAATCTCAGAGTAGAAGGGTAAATACCTCAGTAAATCATTTATTTGTTTGATTAACCAATGTAAATTTTTGCACACATTATGGTATTATTTTAAAAATACCTGTAAACAAATCCTCATGGACTTATTATGTTAGTCTTATTTGCTAATTTGTTTAGACTTTTTATATAGACAATTTCTAGTATTGAAAAGGCAAGGAAATTCAGTTCCACTATTTGCACACTAATGATTTGCATTTCCCGAGGAGAATTGAATTAGATTTTATTAGTAAATTGGGCCTATAACCTTTAAGGCCAATTTTTATTACATGATCACACATCAGCATTAGCAAATTGTAAACTTTACTGAAATATAGAAATATGAGCCAAAAATCAAGGCATAGAATCCTGGACTTGGGAAGATATTTTATCCTAAAGTAATTATATTCCTGACTTAGATAAATATTTTAAGTGACTGGCTTTCTTTTGGAAATTTAGAAGCAAAAGAAGAATTTGGTGACAGAATTGCCTCATTAAGGAAGTGTTAATTTTTAGTCTGCTAATCTGAACAGTTTTTGGATGCCTGCGTATTAGCTGTATATAAAGCCCAAAGATTCTCTCAAAGATAATCAAATTTATTGTCACCCTAATAGGACTTTAATTTAGGAGAAGAAGTTCAACATAACTGAGTCTATAAATAAAAAAGTAATCAGAATATGACTGGATCCTTTAAAAATGTTACCATTAAGAAAAAAAATGTTGGCTGGGCATGATGGCTCATGCCTGAAATCCTAGCACTCTGGGAGGCTGAGACAAGTGGATGGATAGCTTGAGTTCACAAGTTCGATACTAGCCTAAGCAAAAGCGAGACCCTGTCTCTACTAAAAATGAGAAAAACTGAGGCAAGAGGATCACTTGAACCCAAGAGTCGGAGGTTGCTGTAAGCTATGACGCCAGGGCACTCAACCCAAGTCAGCAGCTTGAGACTCTGTCTCAAAAAAAAAAAGTTACCATAAATTATAGTATAGCTTTGTCCTAAAAGAAATGATATGGGAGTTAATCCAGTTGTGACTGAGACGTTCATTACATCATGACCATTTAAGAGTGATTGTCTAGTGTTAATATTAATACATTTGTGCATGTATTAATTACATTTTTGTTGCCTATACAGATAAAAAATTAGTTATGCATTTAAATGGAAAGTAAGTCTTGAAGCAAAGATGCCTGCTCTTATGACTTATTTGGCCAAGAAAATATCTTTACTTTCAAAAAAAAAGAAAGAAACATGAAGGTTTTTTTTTTAAGGAATAGAATGCAAATTACCGTTCTAAAGGTTTTCTTACTCATATTCTAATGAGAATAACAAAATTGCATGCAGTTGGTGATAAGCACCACTACCCCATCCAAAAAAATAGGAGAAAGCATATCATCTTTTATTTCTTTAAATCTGGATTTAATAATATTGAGTTTTCTCCTTAAATCAGGATATTCCCCAGTACAAGGCTGATTTATCCTAGCCTATCTATGTTTTGATTGAGCATAAAAAGTGCCTTGAATATTTATGAAAAATCATAAACATTTTCTTGTATGAAAAATATTAAACTAGATGTGTTTTCTTAAATATTTGTTTAAAAAAAAACAGCTAAAACCAAGGACCTATGGGTTTTTAATTGTAATGTTAGGTAATAGTCCCATTCTCCATATTGCCCATAGTCCTTACAGATAAGCTATTCCAAATAGCTCACCCCTTAGATATAAGCCATGCGGGCTCTGTAAGCTGATTTTCTCTTATTTTGAATAGAAATTGTACAAATTGTAGATGAATTATTAAAGTAAATTTACATTGCCAAATCTAAGAAAAAAATATTAAGCTGTAGTAAATGAGGGAAGAATGTACAAATGAAGACCTATCTGCTTCAGTAAGTTTCATGGCTACCTGCTGTTTTAAAAAAGAGGCGGGGTTGTTGTTCTTTTTCTTTTTAAGGGAGGGGGGAAGTAGGCTATATAAAACTGCTTACAGAAGTACCTAAGACAAAAACAAGGAAATATAATGTTCTAAACTTGGCTGGTCCAAACCACTTGAGCCGCTATGACAGCTCATAAAACAGAGTAGTTTTTAACTGGGCTCTGTTTTACATTGCCAGAGTGAATTTTCCTTGCAGGAAGTAGCCAGAGGGTTTATTTAGTTTCCAGTCCATAGCTTTGATCTTTCTGTACTGTCACATCTCAGGTTACACAGCCCTTTTTCAGTGCAGTAAATCTGCAACAGTTAATGAGAATAAAATTTCCTCCTTACTGATCGCATGCTGTTAAATGCCAAACCACAGCCAACTTCATATTTGCAGAATTTCAGTTGCAATGTATGAAAACACTGCAATCAGTTTAATCTTGTTGTCTTTGTAATCCATTTTATTGGGCTTTCTTCCTTTTCAAGCAACCTACTTTATCAAGTAGTGATTGCAGGCTAAACAAAACTATAAGAAAGATTTAGAATAAACTAAAAGAAGGTGTGTTATGAGGTGGTGCATGTGAAGGCTGGCGTAAGTCCCAGGTACTACCAGTAAGATTCAAATCGGGTCTATTTTAATGCATTTGAAAAACCAAACCTTTCTTTCTCCTCAAATAAAATAAACTGATTTGTCATTTCTTTGGTTATTTTGCATGGTTTAGTATGAACATAAATTAGTACTTAATGAGTTTATCTAATGAATCAGAGTCTTATTTTTCACATTTGATTACAGAAAAGATACCATGTTAAGTATAAAAGATTACCAAAAACTTGGTAATAATATAATAGCTCCTATAATATTGTTACAAATATCCACAGAATCATTACAACAAATGGGTCCTTACACATAAAGGAAATGTTTTATAAATATCTGTTGTATAATCATTGGAATTTTAACATCTCATTTAAGCAAGATGAATTGTATATATTATTAAATGCATCTTCATAGTGAAGTACAATAAAACTTTCATTTTCTTTCTTTGTTACAATAAAACTTCTTAGTTGAGGCATTATTTGATTCAGTTAATATATGTAAAATTTATTTTTACTTAGACCTTTCATCTTTTTTCTACTGCCTTATTTTTGTGATTGGCATCTGGAACTTAGCAACTTATTTGTCAAGAAATCCACCCTTTGAAGGACATTTTAGGTGATAGGCAGTGATAAATATAATTTATATGTTTATATGGATTGTATCTACATATAGAAATATGAAATATTAAAAAATATAAAAGAAATAAGCTTCTAATTTCTTACCATTAAAGTCACAACTACAGTTCTAGCCATCTGATTACATAGTATAAATCATTTCCATTCTCATAAAAATAAAAGTGTTAAGATAAACCAGTGGTGTCTAACATTCATTGATTTACATAGCTATGATGAACTCTGAAGAATATTTCTAAATTGGGGACAATAAAGTCAGATCTCCTCATAAAATAGAGAATCCATTTTGGGAAAGTGTCAGTAGTTAGTTACCCCAGTAAAAAAGAAGAGTAAAGGGAGTGTTTTTAAAAAAGGTGTTTGTTTTTTTTCAGGTTAATGTGAGGGTATAAACAACCAGGTCACAGTATTTGAATTTGTTAGATAAGGTCGTTCTTGTAGTTGTGTCCTGCACCCCTAACTGTGCCCCTTAAGTGAAGCACAGGAATCCCCTCTCCTCTTCCTCCCTTCCTAGTTCCTCCTCGCCCACAACTTGAATTGAGCTTTTCTCCTCTGTGGGCAGAAATCAGATTGTCTACTGGCTTCAGATTAGTATTGAGTACATTGGATATTTGCTTTTCCAGTCTTGTGATCCTTTACTGAGAAGAATGTGTTTTAACTTCATCCAGGTTAATACAAAAGATGTAAAGTCACCATCTTTTTGTTTTAAAAATTTTAAAAGACAGGGAGGTGCAGCACTCACTACACTCGGCCTTTTCAGAGGGTATTAGTGTGATGTAGGAATGTTGAACTCTAAAAATGTACTTTCTGCTCTGATGATTGTTTTCAAATAAACCTATCTATATCTATTTAAAACTGTAGCATCTTAGTTTGTATGTGGAAAGATATAGGGAAAAATAGAATTTTACACTATTTGGTGGCCTGTTCTGTGGTTTGTGCCTTTATTTTTCTCCAACTTTAAATCTGTTCAGAATTCTGTACTTGAAAGTCCACAGAAAATTTCAGTACAAAGTAAACATTGGGGTTTTTTTTTAGCTTTTTTTCTTTTTAAAAAACCATAAATCTCCAACAAGTACAACTTCTCAAAAGAGTTTATGTTTTTGGAACATGATCATTCTTCTAATTTTAAATGAAATTACTGGAAAGGAGTAGACACAATAATGCAGGCTTCAATGCTCTACAAACTTAATCTTTATTCTAATTCTATTATTTGAATGATATTTTCCACATGCTTTCGAATTTGTCTACAATCTGAGATAAGTTGACTAATGATGATGGCATTTAATTAAAACATTATGTCACACGAGTGCCAGGGAAATTGCTATTTGTTACATCCCTCATCTAATTTAATCTTCACAACAGCTGAGGAAAGGAGACATTATTATTAAGAAAAATGAAGCTTTTAGAGTTAAACAGCTTGGCCAGTGTTATCTTCCCACCACCGAATCCGTAAACTGCTCTTATTTTTACCCACCTTTCTTTCTTCCCTTCTGTTACAATGGAGGAAATGTCCTTTTTTCAAAGTCCAATCAGTTCACTTTTACTCTGGACTCTATCCTTTCTTGCCCTTTCAATGTTGTCACTCTTTCCCCCCTTTACTGGAGCATTCCTGTCAGCATATAAACATAATTTGTAAACTCTAATCTTTGGCCCCACATCACATTCCAACTAGTATTGGAATCCTTTTTCTTCCTCAAACTGCCCATTTCTCAATTCTTTTTATAAGAAATGTTTCAAAAAGACTTTCATTTATTCTTCAACTTCTCTGGCTTTGTTAAAATCACCAGTAGTCTTCATCTTGCCAAATCCAGTAGACCATTTCCATCTTCAACTCGCAGTTGTATTTGGCAATTTGACTATGGTTTTTGAAACACCATCTTTTAGTTTTTAAGACATCCCATTTTTCTGTTTTTCCTCTAAACTCTTTTTAATCCCTTCCCTATGATCTTTGCTGGCTTATTCCTCTTTTCCACCTCTACACACTGGTTACTTTAGGACTTCATCCCTGTTCTCTACCGATACCCTACTTGGGGGAAAACTCTTTTCTAACTATACCCACCATCTGTAGGATTTCATCCAGATTGCGTGGCTTTAAATACTACCTATAAGCTTGTATTTTTAGCTGAGCCTTCTCCTCTGAACACCATCTTTTCCTTCTTTCTATTTGATATTCCAGTTGAATATTTCATAAAATTATCAAACTTAGGTTCTAGATTTCTCATATATAACAGGTTCTTTCCCTGATCTTCCCGTCTTAGTAAATGTCACCACCATCCACTTGATAGTTTAATCCATAAACTTTGGTGTCTTCCTTGATTCCTCCCTTTTCCTCATCATTCTCTCTTTGTCCCCAGTGCAAACAATCTATTGTTTTCATTTCTAGAATATGTCTCAAATGTGGCTGTTTCTTTTCATTTTCACTATTAGTACCTAAGTTGCCATCATCTGTCACCTGTGCAACTCCATAGCCTCCTAATTAATTTCCATGCATCTGCACTCCTTGTGCATTCTATTTGTTTTCCATAGTAGCCATCATGATTTTTTTTAAAGTGTAAGTCAGATCATGACTCCCATATGCCTTCAGTGGCTTCCCATGCTCCTATAATTACATACAAATTCCTCACCATGTTCTATAGAATCCTGCATTAGTTGACACTCACCTGCTTCTCCAGCCTCATGTCTTACAAATGTTCCAATTGCTTATTAATTCTACCCACTCTGCTCCTTCCTCTTCTTCAAACACTCACCAAGTTCTTTTTCACTTCATCACCTTTATACTTAACTTGAATAGTCTTCTGACTTTTTAAATAACTGGCTGCTTCTCATCTTTCAAATCTCAGTACAAATATTACTTCCTCAGAGAGTCTTTTCCCAACAAAATTATCAAAGTAGCTCCTTTGTTCACCTGTCTATCTCCTTCCTTCCACAAGAATAGAGTCTCTAGAAAGGCAAGAACTTTTACTATCTTATTCAAAGCTGTGTCCACAGTACCCAGCACATACTAGGTTCTCAATGAGTCACGAAGGTCAGAGCCAGTATTCAGAGATATGTCTTACTCTGTTTACTATGCTGTTTTATTTTCAGCATAAATTTTTTGTGTAATTTCTTAATTTTATATTTAATTTTTACTATTTCAGCATCCTCTCAAATTTATAGTGCATAGCTTTTATTAAACATATGATCAAGATATATGTGTGTTACATATTCTGATTCTAATATGAACTATAAAATTGTTGGTAGGAACCTGATGCTATATGAGAAAATTTTTAATAATCTGGATGAGATGAAAACTGTCTTTTGAATTGCTGTATTATATGTAGATGAAGATGCTTGCCTTTATAATCAAGACCCAGTGAAGACATTCTTAGTGTACTTGTAGCATACTACTACACATACGTACATACATACAGCAATCAAATAGACTGAGAAGTACTCATCTATACTGAACATAAGCATACTTTTTCACAGAAAAATTTTCTTTTATTTCCAAAAGAAAGTCTTTATAACATCCCAATATTATAAGTTACAAGTGTGTTAAAACACATTAACAACCCACCTAATTTCATCTAACCTAAAAAATTGTAGTTGTAGGTTCAGTATAACAGAAGCATAAATGATATGATTAGTATTAAAATTCTACGAGTAATAGAAACAGCAGTTGTCTATGTAAAATTGCAAAAGGATTGTCTTCTTGTAGTTGTAATTGGAATACAACTTTTTCATGGAGAAAGACAAGTAGAATATGTGTTTAGAAGTCACATAATTTCAGTTATAGTCAGTTTCATTGCTGACTTGTTGTAAATTGTAATTTTTGTTTTTTCCAGTTTTCTTGTACCTAGAGGAATGGCTCCCTTTTCTCTTTTTCGTTTTCTTTCTTTTTTCCTTTTTTTAAAAACAGGCTTTCACTTTGGTGCCTAGGGACTAGATCAACATGATCATAGCTTGCTGTAACTTTGAACCCCTGGCTGAAGCAATTCTCCTACCTTCCCCTTCCAAGTCGCTAGGACTCTACAAGTGTGCACCATCATGTCTAGCTAATTTTTTAAATTTTTGTAAAGACAGAATCTCACTATGTTGGCCGATTCAGACTTGAACTCCTAGCCTCAAGCGGTCCTCCTGCCTTGGCTTCCTACAGTACTGGGATTACAGGCCTGAGCCACTACACCTAGCTGAGAATTTGTTTTTAAGAATTTTTAAAGTTGCATCTTTAGAGGATAGTGATATAAATAGAATATTATAAAATTATGTATTAGTTTTCATTGTCAAATAACATAAGTTCTATAGCAACAAATACCCCATACTTAAAGTGAATAAAGTGGTTTTTTTATCTTATTTCTTTCTATTACCAGGTTGTAACATCTTAAACTTCTGAAATGTCCTCAATTGTTAGAGGCTTGTTGGTAATCAATAAATCATAACTGCAGCATATATGCAGTTGGAGATTCTTTCGTTGTTTTTGTTGATATTTCCAAAAGATACTTTTAATTTAACTTAGTTTCTCTGATAACAATTGAAATTAACTTCATGGAGCATAAAATAAACATAAAATCAAAATAAAGATATGCCCATTTAATGTTTTCTTTTCCCACTAAAATTTCCTTTTAGTTGATAGACACTTGCATGAGATCTAGGGGTACAGAGATAAGTAAGAAATAATTTTCCCCTTTGAAAAGCTTATAGTTCAGGGTTAAAATATAATTTTTTTTAAAATTTCAGAATAATGTGAGGGTACAAACAATTAGTTTACTATGTTTGCATTTGTTAGGTAGACACCCTGTTGTAGTTGTGAAAATATAATTTTTTAAAGAGTTGAAGCATCCTATTTATTCTTCTTTAAAATATTTAAGGCTTATAAGAATTATAAAAGGAATTAATATCATAATGTCAGTATTTGAACAACAATGCTCTTTTACCTATTTCTGCTCACTTTTATGTTATTCCCACATCTTGAGCAAAACAATTTATGTGTGTGTATTTCCAATAGAATAAGCATCTTAAACTTCTGAAATGTCCTCAATTGTTAGTGAAAACAGACTGAATGCCATGTTACCTTAAGTAATAACCCCTCCCTTATTTTTTTTTTTTTGAAAAGCATGCTATTTGGATTTTTGTCATTCATTAATTTATTTTGTTACAAAGCATAGACCTTAGGTATCTTCTTACACAAAAATAAATTTAGATAATGCAAATTGTCTTAGAAAAAAGTAAGTAAGTTCAGATTTTATGGCACTTTAAGCAGTGAAATATTTTATAAAGAATTACATTATTATGAAATCTAACCTCCTGATCTGTTCAATGAAACATTGTGCTTTGATGAGCTCATAGTTCACTAGAGTTCATTACTTCATTCTAAAAATAAGTAATTTAGAAGGATTAGTTCAGACAGTAGCTTTTTGTGGCTTTGCAATAGAGATTTTACCTCTTTAGAAACACATCAGTGTCCTATAAAATGTAATTTAAATAACGGTGAAGTTTAGAGATAGCCATTATATCAAGAGCAAAATGTTGATGCATTTGATGCAAATGTTGATGTTTCCATGCCTTTCATCTCCTAGGTGAATGGTTTCCTGTGTAAAAACTGACCTTTCATTTTTACATATGTATATATTTACCCCCAAGGGCATAAGTGACAAACACTTTAGTCTGAACTTAACATCATAGCTATTATAAACTTTTAAAACCTTTGATACTGGATCTCACTTTGTTGCCAAGGAGAGTACAGTGGCATCACAGCTCACTTTAACCTCCAACTCCTGAGATCATGTGATCCTCCTACTTCAGCCTCTCAAGTGAATGAGTTTAGAGGTGCACACATCCATACCTGGCTAAGTTTTTAAATTTTTGTACAGGTAAGATCTCACTATGTTGCTTAGGCCAGTCTCAAACTTCTGGCCTCAAGCAATCCTCCCACCTCAGCTTCCCAAAGTATTAGGATTACAGGTGTGAGGCATTGTGCCCAGCCAGGTTTTCTCATTTTTGTTTTAAAGTAATAAACTTCCATTGACAGTTATTTAAAAATGGAGATGTCTGGAGTTAAGGGGATTAATTATGGACTATAATGTTGTAGAATTTACCTGTAGGATTTTAAGACAATTTTTCAGTAATCTCCCGAATCACTTGGTAATCTCACAACTGCTCAGTGCCTCCGTATATTAGATAGAACTGAGGCCTATTTCAGAGATAAATGTGGCAGTCGATAATAAAATTTATTTTCAAATGCTACTTTTTATTTGAAAAATTTGATTAGTAATTATCCAAACATTATTTATGCTTACATTATTTAACTTATTGAAGTTAATTATGAGTTGTATGAAAAATTTGTATATATCTATGTTGATTTTTAAGTAAAAGCTGCATATTTTTTATGGTCTCATTTCAGACTAGAGAAGCACAATCAAGAAATGCTTTCTTGTGTCTTTGAGTAAGTTAAAGATCTTAAATAATTAGTCTTTTGAATACATTTAAATGAGAACATAATCAATGATTTCCTGAATATCTTCTTTTTTTGTGGACATTAAGTCAACATTCTACCTCAAGTAATATAATGTATTTTATATACCTTAAGTTTATTTTGTTGGTTTAGCTTTAGAAGAAATTGTATCTAAACTTGATACATTCCACTTTTTCAGAAATTCTTTCCATTTCAGGTTATTCCAAACAAAAACAAAGCACCTTCATATTGGCCTGTCAGAAATTAAAAGGCAAGGCAGTCTTAAAACGAATCCAGATTGGGACAGTTATTAAGTGACTAATTTAGAGCCTCTCAAATGTGAAAGGATGGGAGGAGGCTTCTATGAGCATAGTTAGGCAAGTAAATTTTTTTTTTTTTTTTTTGCAGTTTTTGCAGTTTTTGGCCGGGGTTGGGTTTGAACCCGCCACCTCTGGCATATGGGGCTGGCGCCCTACTCCTTTGAGCCACAGGCACCTCCCAGCAAGTAAATTTTTAAATTGCAACTGTAACTTAAAATTGACATCTTTTCAAATAGAGACAAGAAACCCTTTGAAGCTAATATTTACATAGGTATCCAAACTTTATGCTGAGATCTCTTTTGAGGCGATAATAAGCAAAAATCTCAAAAAAGCTTTTTAAAACAAGGTCAAAAAAGTTTTAAAGGTTTCTGGGTTTCAAGCCCTTTATAAATATTGGACTATTGTAATTACCTCATCACTGTATACACTATGAGGAAAAAGAAATTATCACGATATCTTACAGTTGCATCTTACTTTTTTAACCCCAACTTCTGGGGAAGGTTGCCAGCAAGTAGGCAACATAGTTGTTTTTAGTTGAATCAATTTGTTACTTCCCTGCACTCTTGAAATATAGCTATACCTACATGCTATTTTAGAATACTAAAACCCAATCTCAAAAATGTGTCACACATTTCTGTCTCCTAAAGATTTCTCATAATTGTCCAGCTTGGCAGGTTGGCACGAGCCACAAGACTGCAAGCATCACAGAGTGAAAATGCCCTACCCTAAACATTTTCATGACCTCTGTACATTTCTTTTTTCTTTTTTTTCTTTTCTTTTTTTTTTTTATGGTTTTTGGCCGGGGCTGGGTTTGAACCCGCCACTTCTGGCATATGAGGCCAGCGCCCTACTCCTTTGAGGACCTGTGTACATTTCTAAGAGAAGCCAACATTAGCAGTAAACCTGAGTACAGGAATGTATACAATGTGGAAAGTGATGATTTGCATGAGATAATGAAAAACTTCACCCTTGATTTACTATTTTCAAAATAAACTCACTGAATATAAGATTAAAAAGCATATAATAAGAATTGCCCAGTACATTTCATCCCTGAAGGTGTGTCATTTCCATCAGTTATGACAAAAGGGTTGTGACTGAGTAGCCTTATTTACACAACCAGTCCAGTCTCACTATGGTAAAAGGAAGATATGATTGGCCGTGGCATTATTTTAGTGGCACACCAATTAGTATGCCTGTGCATAGGCATAAATCCCTATGAATTACATAAGAGCCCCAAAGACAGAGAGAAAGCATGTGAGAGAAGCATGCCAAGTATGATCGCATATCCCTGTCTAGATTGGATGGTGGGAGCCAGAATTTCCTAAGCATTTTTAGGGAAAGATCCATCATTTTCATATGTCACAGCAGTAATAAAAAATATATTCTTTAAGAATATACTGTTTTGGGAAATACAATCTCAAGGCACAGAGATTTTAAGAGAGATAACCATTATTCATATTTTACAAAGAAAGAATTTATGACAAAGTTAGTTACAGGTATAGACTGAAACAAGTTATATCAACAGACAGAAATCCTGTTCAGATATTCTGGTTTTGAGATCACTGCACCTCACTAATTTGAATAAAATTTAGGACCTATCGATAATTTCATACTTAAGTTAGTTTTGCTGATATACAGTACTCATGTATATCAATAATAAAAAGGTATAGTGTTTTCTTATGCTGCTTTGAAAATAATTTTAAAATAAAATGTGGTAACAGAGCACAAGTCAGAAAAATATTTGTTAGAATTACCTACTTCTACATTCCAGTCTGTGCTGAATTTTGCTTGATAATCAGTGTAGTGTGTGACCAAAGAATGCTTAAGTCTATTCTTTGAAGACAATATGGAAACACTGTGTTTCATCCTCAGAAGACTTAATAATCTAACAATCTACAACTCATCTTATACCTGAGCAAAAAATAAATTTACCCTTTTTTTTCAATAGGACCATAATACAAAAACAGTTAAATGTATTCTTAAGGATCAAGAAAGCTTATGAGGTAGAGAATCTAATGCCTATTCTAGTGTTAAATGCCCCGTTAGTGTATTATACAGTATTCTGAGATTCTAAATGCGCTAAGGCAGTGGATCTCAACCTTCCTAATGCCGTGACCCTTTAATACAGTTGCTCATGCCCCCCTCAACCTTCCTAATGCTGTGACCCTTTAATGCAGTTCCTCATGTTGTGGTGACCCCCAACCATAAAATTATTTTCGTTGTTACTTCAAAACTGTAATTTTGCTACTGTTACAAATCGTAATGTAAATATCTGATATGCAGGATGTTTTTAGGTGACCCCTGTAAAAGGGTCATTCAACCCCCAAAGGGGTCGCAACCCACAGGTTGAGAACCGCTGCTCTAAGGACACTAGCTGCAATATTTTTCTGAATGTTATATTCTTCAGTATTTATTACCAAAATTACTGAATTAGTGACTGGAAAGGTTCAAATAGTACTACCCAACATAGATACTTCAAAATATCCTAAGAAGGCAAGGAAATCCCCCCCTTTTTTTTACATATTGGTAATTATAAATTTATTTAGAATTCAAATTTTCATACTGTCTTGCTTAGCTATTTTAAAAGATGCACTTTTAGTGAAACTAAATATAGTTCCTATCATCCATATTTTGCCCTAAATTCTAGAAAAATATTATTTAGTTTGATTTAGCTGCCCAAAAAGTCTTTACTTGTTAACCACTATTGATTTATCAGTCAAATGTAATTTGTATATAATTTAGCTTAAAAAATTGAGACAAATAAAGGAATAGTTGGACTATGAAGTAAATTTAAAACTTTAAGCATCTTAGATAAGATTTTTATATTTTTTAAGACAGAGATTTGTCTACCTCCTATATAAGGAAGTAAAATAAAGTGGTAAGTTTCAACACTGTACCAAAAGATTCTCAAACTGTGTTATTTATTTAAGGATTTTGGAGAGATGAGTTTTAAGAGAAACTTAACACTAATTTTTCATTTAAGGGAGACTGATAAATTATGTCGGTAGGAGTAGCATGCAATGCATGTTTTAGTTCTTTCACTTTGTTCATATGTCAGATTTTTCTTTTCTTTTCAACTCCCATAGAAATATTGGGCGTTGTTAATACCCCATTTTATATACTAATGGTAATTTTATGTTCTATTCCATTTCTTGAACTTGTTCATTTTGATAGTGCATTATCACTTTAAGATTCTGGTTGGGGCTTAAGTTATAGTAACTAAAGATCATTATTCACATTTTAACCAGTTAGTCCAGCCAAAGAGTTTTTAGTAGTAGTATTAACATTTGAATTATGTTTGAGGTCTTAGACTTTACATCATGTTTAGTTTCTTTTCATTTCTTAATAGTATTTTTCAGTACTTAATACTCTCCTGCCCCACCTCCAACAAGAACTCTTCTCTCTGTTCAACATCAGAAACATTTTCCTTTTTGGCATGTGCTTTCTAGTTCCCCAAGCAGTGTAAGCAAATTGGAAAGTTCAGCTGTCATTCTTGGAAGGTCATAGATCACACTAGCAGCCTGAGTAATCTAAGAGGTTTTAAGTATCATAGCATTTAGTTTAAAGTGAAATTTGCTCTGACAGGGCTGGCAGACCAATAGGAAAAAGAAATATTTATGCTTGGAGAAGTGCATATGTAGAGACCAAAAGTATAACTGATGGCTGGAAGTGATTTCAGTCTAAAAAAACAAATCATTAAGAGAGTGCATAGGGGTAAAATACACAGTTCATATTTTAAAGAGTCTGAAAATGAACCAGCAACTAAGGTTAGCATTACATAGTAATTAGTTGTGGTGTTCAGGCTTTAACTCACTCTGTACCAGACAGTATAGTTAAACTAACACCGAGAAAACATCACTACTTACATGATATTCTCCACTTTAAGCCTATAGCAGTAATTTTTGTACCTTAAAAAACTAAGGTATTATGACAGATTATATAAATGTTGAACCAGTAACAGACAATTATTTAAAGAAGGTGCTAATGACTCAGTTTATTGACCCAGGGGTTATTTAAGCTGCTCAGCAAGTTCCCTTAACATTTATGAAATGAGGCATTGCTTGATAGTATAGAACTACCAGTTTTAAGAAATCCTTGTATTTAATTGACGAAATGTAAGTTAAAGATGACTAGATGGTGTACCATACTTAAAAGATTAGTATGAAAGCCTGAGACCTTTATAAGTTTGAGTAAATATTTCCTTCTGCTTGATAATCACATCTGACAACTCCCATTAGGTACCTATTAGAGCATTTTCTGTTACTAACTACAAATAAGGAAAAATACAAAATCTTTGAATGGCTTCAGTTATTTCTTTCAAGTCATTGTTCTCTTCAGGAAAGCTAATTTTGAGTCATAAGACTCTTAGAGTTATAAATTTTTTACTTGAACATGCAGAGCAGAGTAAAATGGAAAGGATTTCCAGTGAGATGGTTAGACTGGGCTAACTTGGATGGACCCCTACCTATACAAATAATATAGAAATGGTAGACAACATGTGATAAAAACTTAAATGAGCAAGTTCACAAGGAAGATAGGGAACACTTCAGTGTGGAGGGTAGGGGACAAACCACCCACAGGTGTAATGAACTAGGTATAGGTTGTATGGTATAGAAAGATGGAACTGAATCCCTTCAACTTTATAGGGCTGTCTTTTTCTATTAGTTAAAAGGAGGACTAGGTGATGTTAATTCACCAGCTTAGAAAACCAAAACTTATCTCTCCCCCAAGGCCCAAATTTGGGGAGAATAGACACTCATGACAGAAACCACAAGCTTGCTCTTTGCACATCACTGAGTTCAGAATTTATACTTGTCTTTAATTCAGGGAACTCCGAGTCAAGAAATTACCGTTCAAGGCCCGGCACGGTGACTCATGCCTGTAATCCCAACACTTTGGGAGGCCAAAGTGGGTGAATTGCCTGAGCTCAGAGGTTCAAGACCAGCCTGAGCTAGAGTGAGACCCTATCTCTAAAAATAGCCGGGGTTTGTGGCAGGCTCCTGTAGTCCCAGCTACTTGGGAGGCTGAGGCAAGAGAATTGCTTGAGCCCAAGAGTATGTGGTTGTTGTGAGCTGTGATGCCAGGGCACTCTATCAGGTGACAAAGTGAGACTCTGTCTCAAAAAAAAAAGAAAGCAATTTACCGTTCAGATTGTTTAGGACAATGAAACCCTCCAGGGCCATTATATTTTAAATAAAGACAGAACCTCTCCGTAGAAATATTTCCACAGCTCAAAAGCCAACACACAAACAAAAGAAACAAAAAAACCTTGAAGTTGAGCACAATAAAACATTACCAAGTACATAAGGAATGGACTATCATAAAGGAGAATCATCAGAGAAAGCAGTGGAAACCACATTCTATCAATGTTAAATAGACTGAAGTTTAAATTTGATAACCTAGCTTTAAAACTTTGTAAAATATGTGATACTCAGTGGTATTTAAAAGCTGTCCAACAACAAGTATTAGGATGCCTAAGAACTACAGTTAACGGAAGAATCTTGATGAGATTATAAAATGTAAACGAACAAATACAAAGTAATAGAAAACAATGTGATGATATAGTATTAAAAGTACCAAATATAACATCTCCACATAAGAAATATAATCATTAAAATAGACTCTGCAGATGGGTTAAATGACAGATTAAGATGTGTAAAAAGAACAAGTATAAATCAAATCAGTGAAAGGGAATTTCTTTATCATTTGGAAATAAATAAATGACTCTTTTACACATGCTCCCTTCATCATTAATGCAAATTAGTTTTTATCTGAACCATCTCAGCATAGTAACTAAATTGAAAGGATCTGTCCCAAAAGTGGTGTTTTTCCTCTTACAATTGACAAATGTATGTTCTTTAAAGAAATTTTTTTAATAAACTCCAGATGAATACTTTAAATGTGGCCTCCCACTAATCATATAATTACCCCTTGATTTTTGGAATGATATTATAAAAATCATAAAAATATGATTCTTTAAGATGCTTTTAGCCATTTAGTTTTAATCATAATAAAAGAGAAATTTATAATTATCATATGAAACATTAAGAATAAAAGAAAACTAAAGGAAAAATGACAGCCAAACTTTATGTATATTGGTGAAACTCGTTAGAAGACTGTTCAACTATGCTCTTGGATTTTCAGTTCTCAACAATATAAAGATTAAAGTCCAAATATCTTCTAGCAACCTAAAATATATATTTATAGAAACAAGATACCATTGATATGAGCTCAGTGAAAATTTTTGAAGCTGTGCTATAGTAATAGTACTTCAACATGCATGTACATTCATTTTTTGGTGTCCAACATAGTATATCTAATCTATTTTCTCAGGCATCCACATCCATAAAATTTGTTTGCATGTAACTAATAGGTATTCCTACTTAGCACTAACTAAATTGTTTAACTGTTATAAAACTAAAAGTATATAATCAGTGTCTTAGTCTTATAAGTATTAGTACATAATCAGTGTCTTAGTTTTATAAGACTAAAATAAAACTAAGACACTGATTATCTGAGAAAGCTGAAACATTCTATAAATGTTAAATATGCTGAGAAGTTTAAATTTGATAATTCTTTAAAACTTTGTAAACGTGCATGATACTCAGTGGTAAGACAAGCTCTCCATCTAGTGGTTGGTCTATAAATTACAAACATTTAGATCTTCAGCTATGGATCACTTTACTAGTATTAGATGTTGCTTTATAGTCATTATCTCATTCAATATCTATGTCTCTTCTCACATTAAAAATTTCAAGAAGAGGGGGCTGGGCCGGGTGGCTCACACATGTAATCCTAGCACTCTGGGAGGCCGAGGCGGGTGTATAGCTTGAGCTCATGGGTTCGGAGCAAAAAGCAAGACCCCATCTCTACTGAAAATAGAAAAACTGAGGCAAGAAGATCACTGGAGCCCAAGGTTGCTGTGAGCTATGATGCCTCAGCACTCTACCAAGGGTGACAGCTTGAGACTCTGTCTCAAAATTAAATAAAATAAAAATTTCAAAAAGAAAATGTTCTTTTCTACCATAATAATTTAGCCCTTCCTGTTGAATAAAAAGGCATGCTTCTACAATCTGATTTTATCTAGACTACCACAGCCTCTTAGTTATTTGATAAAACATATTCTCATATTAAAGGGACAAAAAAATTTTCATTCTAACCATAGCTTTTAAAATTTTTTGATTTTCAGCCAATAAAAAAATTTTCCTTTATTCTCAGTTCCCAACACAAAAACATTTCAAAAGACAAAAGATATCATTCTTGGGTGGCGCCTGTGGTTCACTGAGTAGGGTGCCGGCCCCATATACCGAAGGTGGCCGGTTCAAACCCAGCCTTGGCCACAAAACAGAAAAATAGCCGGGCATTGTGGCGGGCACCTGTAGTCCCAGCTACTCAGAAGGCTGAGGCAAGAGAATCACCTAAGTCCAGGAGTTGGGGTTTGCTGTGAGCTGTATGACGCCACGGCACTCTACTGAGGGCAATAAAGTGAGACTCTGTCTCTAAAAAAAAAAAAAAGATATCATTCTTTGATGTTAAATGTAGCATGTTTGGTTATTGTTATTTCTGCCATTGCCTCTCTATTGCCGCTCATAACTTCACATTTGGACAGCCATATAGTCTTTTATATGTTCTCAGCCCCCTTTCCTACCTCCGTTATCTTCTTAAAACACAGAATAGGTTGTTCTCTTTCTTAAGAACTATGGATAGCGCTCTAAAAGTACACAGTTCTTAGCATGATATATGAAAAGCTTCAATATCTAGTCCTAACTTCCCTTTCCAGCCTTGTCTCTTGCCACTTGCTTACATCATAAATCTAAGACATTAACCATAACAAACTATTTGCTCCCTTTCAGCCACTTCTCTCTTTTGCTCATGCTGCTCTACTATCAGAAATTTTCTCTCTCTTTCCACCTTTGAAATTGCACTTGTCCTCTAAGATTCATTCATTCTTGCTTTCAGATACTTTGCGGGATTTTTTTGTTTGTTTTCTTATTATAAGTTGTTTATTATAAGATAATTTATAAATATCTTGTTGTCTTCAGTAATTCAAATAATGGATCAACAACTTCTTCCAAAGACAACAGTAAGCCAACAACAAAATCAGCTGACTGAATTTTCCTTCTTTACCTCTTGTCTGAGGACAGAACTTGATTTTCATTAATCCAGAACTGCAGCACTGGAGACAATTTCAATTAACTCTTTTGTGACAACAGCCTGGCAGGTGCAGTTGAATGTCAAAGTCAGTTTTTCAGTCCTCTCAGAAACATTCTTGCTGGCATTGTCCATGGCCATCATCCTTGCACTCTGCTCACTGGTGGTGGCCTCCTTCAGAGAGTAGTAGATGATGTTTGCCAGGTTGTACTCTTGGTAATTCTGCAGCTCATCAGCAGGAATATCATCATAGACACTCATGCTCTCAGCACTTGCAATGGTATTAAGGGAGAAGAGGGGCTTCTCTTCTCTCTTACAGGAGATGACAGATCTGAACCTATTAAAGATGAAAGAACCTTCATCAAACTCATATCCAAAATTTAATAGCTCAAGGGCAATGACTGATACATCCCCCAAAAGTAGGGGGCTTTCTTCCCACTTCTTTGAATGTCACCAGAAACTGGTTGGAATGAATCCTATGAAGTATGTCCCTGACTTTCTCACCAATTCCAGCAACCAACAACCATAACTTCTTTCCTGGCCACTGTGAGCGCAGCCACCTCATTTTTCATCTGCTTGGCAAGTGAGGAATGGATGGCACCACAGAGTCCTCAATCTGAGGACACACCAACATGGAGGTGCTTTTTCTTGTCTCCAGGCACCTTAATATCAGCTTTTTCATACAGAGCCAAAGATCCTACTCCATATACTCAAGCCAGTTTTAGTTCCCTCTCAGCTTGGGCATATTTTGCTGTTGCTACCATTTTCATAGACTTGGTAAATTTCTGGATGTTTTTGATGGACTTCAGTCACCTGGTAATATCTTTCAAAGTTGCCATATTTCAAACTTTGACCCATTACAGCTGGCTGCACAGCCCAGGCCAAGAGCCCCACAACGCCAATCCTAGAGAGCATGGTGCTAGCAGCCAGGCTGAAGGTCAGGCCACTTCTAGATACTTTTGAATGCCCACTCCCTGTCAGATACAGTGCTAGATAGTAGGAATATAGCAATGAATACGACAGTTATATTCTAATAGGAGAGAAAGACAATAAAAAAATACATTAGGAAGTGACATATTAAAATGAAAGTATTTTCTGCAAAGACTTTCTGGCCTCCAAGATTGTTCTGTAGCAGTTTGTCCGTATACTAGGATAATACAGTATCAGATTATGTTCCATGTTAGTTGCCACCAATTCTTATAGTCAGGACACATGTCTTATTTATTATTGCCTTACTAGCACCATGTTTTATTTTGCATTGTTTTTTTTACATTGGCTTCAAATGCATTACTTAACACATCATAGGAACACAGTAAATGTTTAGACTATTTGGATGGATGGATGGATGGGCAGATGATATACAAGAATCAGTATTAAAATAGACCTAAATTCTCTATAACAAATAGTCCTTAAGCTAAAATTATTCTGATGATCAATCATTATATATTTAGAAAGGAAGAAAAACATTAATGATTTTGACTCTGTGATCAATATATTAGAGTAATTGATAAAAAGAAATGAAGCGTTCCAGAAAATTATTAAGAAATCATTTTCTGTAGTCATATAATATCCTGAAAAGTTTCCTCTCATGAAAGTTAGCTTATGGTAAGTCCTTTCACTCAACAGTTCCAAAGGATTTCCAACATTCATTATTATCTTATAGATCACAAAGAATAGTTATTAAGAATCACCGTTGCCAATAATAAATATATGGTCATAAAGGATTTTGACCTTTTAAGAATACAATTCCTAAAGAGTAGACTCAAACTAAAAAGATGATACTGAGCATGGTAGTTGTAAGCGAAATTTTTGTGTGTTTGTCACACACAATTGTACATATACATATGCACTCAATGTTAGCCCACTTTGTGATAACAACTGCTTAAAATTATTTCTTAATATCAATACAGTTTAGCCTACATTAGAAGGTAAGAGAAAGGTCATTATACTCTCTACTGGTTTCATACCACATCATAAGTATTACATTAATTTCAACTTCTTCATGTGAAGATAAACCCTAGAAAATCAAAGTGATTTTAGAGAGCAATTGAGATGGTAAAGATTTAAAACTATATCATGAAGATTGACTTAACAAGTTGTGAAGCCATCATATCAAAGAATTAGACTTTCTTTTTTTTGTTGCAGTTTGGCTGGGGCCAGGATCAAACCCACCACCATCGGTATATGGGGCTAGTGCCCTACTCAGCCATAAGCGCTGCCCAGAATTAGACTTTTCATGTGGTTGCCAAGGGCACTTCTAAGACTAACTGAGCTGGATTTCAGATCAGTGTAATAAAAAACTTTCCAGCAGTTTGGCATATCCATAAATGGAATGAACTGCCTTGACAAAGTACTGACTGCCCCATTTGGAGGTGAAGATAAGAGCCTGACAGACACCGTCAAGGATGTTATGAATGGATTCGTAGATGAGGTTATTTCTAAAAATGTTTCCAAGTCAAAGATTTCTATGAGCCTGTGAAAACAGAATTTCGCTTAAATTTATTTTTTTTTTTTTTTAGCATCCACTAATATATTTGTTACTTGTGCATTCATATTGCTGACTTAGGAGTTTAAAAGAAGAAAAAGACTTGTGTTGCTTTTTTTCTAATTTTAATAAAATAATGATGATACTTTTCACTTATGCAGCACTTTTCATCCAAGGATTTCAAAGTGCTTTACAAATATGCACTAATTAAGCCTCAAAAACAGCCAGAGGTAGGTGGTTTTTTTTCCTTTCTACAGGATGCCAACTCTGGCACAAAAATGGAGAGCCTGGGAGCCGGGATTCTGTCGTGGCTGCCGTTCCCCTGTAATGTGCTGCATGTGAAGCATCACTTGTCATCTGCACATTTCTTTTTTTCCTAACCTGAATCATCTCAAGTTTAGAATTCTTTAGAATTCTAATAAATGTTGTTAAAAATTTGTTTGACATCTTATGAATATAGAGAAGATTCAGTCATATCTGCTTGCTGAATGCTAAATAGATTGCTAGATTTGTTTATTTAAAAACAAACTCTAGATGAGATTTTGTATTTGTTGTTTGATTTTAAATATAATTTTCACTTTTAAGTAACTTGTCATTTTCCTTCTAGCTACCCCCAAATCACTATTCTTGGAACATAAAACTTAACAGCAGATTCATTGCTCTTATCATTCCTAGTTGTCTGCTCAGAACGAACAATAACAATTTTCTTTGAACCAGAATTATGTACTTTTAAGAAGAGATACTACATTTTTGTAATTCTGAGTTATCTAAAGATTAAGGATAAAGGTTACATGATACTAAATGACTAGTCCTATAAAGACAAGGTAGCGCAGTATTGGCATATGGAAATCTAGGGGAGCATACAACTTTTTATTGGGATTAAGAGTAGCAGTAAGAGAATGTGTACATACAGAGACGCACACAATGAAGGACTGGATTACATTCCAATATAAATAGTCGAGCATGCAAACTCTTACCTGAAGCAAAATGGTCACACCAGGCAGGAGCAGATGCAGCACAACACTGCTTCGTTTCCCGTGGTTCTGAGTCCCTGGTGAGGCATGTAAGTGCCTGTGATGCTGCTTAATCTAAGTCAGATCTTTCTGGATGAGGAAAGCACAATTTTGCTGAGACACTGCCTTTTTTTATAGTCATGGTTTCTATCCCTTCCCAGAAGAACTTAACATAAAGAATCTACCTGCTCCTTCCTTTTTAAAGGAAAACTTACTCTTAGGCCCTTCTGGTTTTGAACAAGACTCACCATTAGCAAGGCTACATCCTTATCCCAAAATACGAAAGTAGAGTTAAGAGTCTACATATTCCAAAAGAATATGTGTCTCCAGGTTTTAGCATTGCAGAAAGCCCAGTTTCCCCACTGCATTAGAAAGAACCAAATAAGAGGGATCAAAGAAGCAGAATATTCTGTTTCAGAATGAATTTAATTATATGGATATAGGATCTTCCTTCATACAAAAGGACCCAGGACCTATGTGAAAGTACACTCCAAACTGAACATAATACTTTAAATATCCTTTTATTTAAATAGCAAGTTGTTCTGTGATATATGATAGATAATTCCAGAAAAGGTTATTTTAAGAGTCATTTTCAAATTTTCTCTTTTGAAAATTTTTCCCAAACGATACACATGGAGGTCCAAAAAATTAAATGATGTTTCTGGGTGAATTGTTGACTTGATCATAGCAACCTTAAAGACTGCTATTCAAGTCCTGAGACTTATAGGTTGAGAAACTCAGACTCATCAGTGTTCAAGGGTTGGTCCCTCACTGATTTGGGGGTATAGATGCTTATCAGCAATGTGCATGTTAAAATTAAAATGGGGGGAACAGTATCCATTTAGTAATTTACAATGAAAGGCATAGCCAGCATGCATTTTGGGTGATGTGTGAGTTTATTCTTCACCGTGTTGGTAAACCACATGGGAAAACAGTCAGAAATTTGCCTATTAGTCATAAAAAAAAAAAAAAAAGTTACTCAGTTTGAATGTAGAATGGTCTCAGACTCAGAAAATCTGTGAAGTCCCCTTTTTCAAAGAAGACAAACCTGCTAAAAAGGTCAGACATTCCTCATGTCTGTAATTGCTGGCATTGCTGCTACCAACAGTGCGGCTGAGACTCACGTCTGCTGCCAACATGGCTGACGTATTCCCTTCTGAGGATCATCTTCTTTTAGATAGAATTACAGTGATATTGCTAACATGTCCTGTGTGAGATATTCTGTTTTGTAAATACCTTTGTATATTTCTTCACTGATTCCCTAAACCTCTTGTTTCCAAATTATTGAAAGAGATGTCACCATAGCCCCTAAATTGCAAAATCAGGGAAAAAATAGCTAGAGTTTTACCTAAGTTTACTGCCATTCAGCCTTAGAAGAGGTATTTAAAAAAATGTAAGGAGGCTGGGCACAAGGTGACTCATGACTGTAATCCTAGCACTATGGGAGGCCAAAGCTAGATGTTGCTTGAGGCCACCAGTTTGAGACCAGCCAGAGCCAAGAGGAAACCCTATCTCCACAAAAAATAAAAAAGTAGTTGGGCGTGCACTGTAGTCCCAGCTACTTGGAGGCTGAGGCAAGAGAATCACTTGAGCCTAGGAGTTTGAGGATGCAGTGCGCCATGATGACACCTCTGCATTCTAGTCAAGGCAGCAGGGCAAGACTGTCTCAAAAGTCAAAAACTATAGAAGAATGTTTAAACGAGATAATAAATAGAAAGTTGAAGAAGGAATAAGTTGGAATCACAAGCTATATAATCAGCACATATCACTGAGAGTTTTTAAATACTTGAGTATTTCGTTAACCTTACTACTGCTTCAGGAGAAAAGTTTTCTAAAACTTTCTCTCAAATTGTAAACTAATACAGTTTTTACTGTCTTAGTTCACTAACTCCATTAATGTTTGAAACATCTTTGAAGTTACTTCTAAATTCTTCTAATATTGCTAGTCATCACAAAATTTTATCTGTCTCCCATAGGACCAAAGGAAGTGGTATTTTTATTTTTACCATTTGAAAATAAAATACAGACAAAAATTTCGACCAACCTAGAGAAACTATAACAGAATTTTTGACATAGAGCCCCAAAAGGTTGATTTGTCCATCATCACTTAGTTTAAATGCTGACCTGAAACTTACACATGTGTATTTCAGAAATTCCATTTTCCTGAAGGGTAGATTCATATGAACAATATGTATTTTGGTTCTTTATATTTACTTTTTAGCTCTCTGTTAATTCATTACATGCACGCATTATTTAAAACCTTAACATTTTATAGTTACTTGCAAGTGTTTCAACTTACTCTCACTTTGAGAGGATATTAGTGCCTATGTGAATATGTTTTTTAATCATACTGAGATTTTGTTGGCAAAGAAAACTCATCTAGTACAATCTCAAATAATTTTAAATTACTTAAATAGAATTTTTCAAAGTTTATATTTCTGCATTTTAAATGATTTCCTTTGGAAGTTAAGCTTACTGGCATTCACTGCATGAGCTATGCATGAGCATGTTGTAGCTGCCATATTTGCCTGGAAAAATAAATATTTTGTCATTTTTCTAGGTGTTCGCATTTCCCTGGTCCTTAAAAAAGGGCTACGGAGAACAGATTTTCCTCTAAATAATTTAGTAAAAGATCAAAGAATAATTTTTTAAAATACTCATAAAGTTTATCTATGCTCCCAGCTACCTGTACAACTCTGAAGTTATCGCTGGGCTTCTATAATTTTTATACAAAAAGTTGAACCAGACTTTATAATTGTCTTGCTGTCACACAAGAAATGTATACTATTTAGTAAATTTTTGTATTGAGAATTCAGAAGAAGGATTTGCAGATCAAATCAGGCTAATTTTCAACTTTGTAGAATGTCTTGTTCTTAATCATAGGTTCTTGGTATGATTTGGCCCTGTGTGAGAATTCACTGCTATAATTCAAATTTCATGCCCTAACTAATAGTGGATTAGTCCTATATCTTCATGTGAAAGAGATCTTACTAATATTAGCAAAATTCATTTTATTACAGTTTTATCATTTCCTGGCAATATATTACTGATAATTGCTAGCATGTACAACATTTTCATATTTTGGCTTAAGAGCCATATATAAGTAATTTGTTAACAATTTTCTGATCTGATTCCTTTTTTTGAATATTACCTACTGACAGAGATTTCTGATATTTTTAATTCAGTTAAAAAGTAAATATTTTATTTACATTTTTAATGGCTGTATTAACCTGAAGAAGAAAAAAAGAAGACATTAATGATATCCACATAAATCACTACCACTGTTAGGAAGAGAATCTTGGAGGTATAAAATTCTAGGCCTCTTACTTGACCTGTATTGTTGGATGTATAATGAAGATTATGGCTTATCATTCCTTTTTTTCTTTTCAGCCTTGGAATGGATGGCTTTGGCCAACCAGTTGGTATTCTTGGACGCCCTGCCACAGCTTATGGATTCCGCCCTGATGAACCTTACTACTATAGCTATGGATCTAGATAAAGTCGTCCCTTTCCATGAGTACGCTCAGTTTAGAATAAATCTGTGTGGGTTGGGTTAACTTTGAATCTTGGCCTAATAATGCATGTTGATACTATTGTGGGTCTGTGTTTCTTTTATTTTTCCATGTTGTTAGCCGCAGATTAATTCCAACCTGTCTGTCTTCTGTTAAGTACAACCCTATGGTAACACTGTTCACTCATCCAATCACATCTTGATGCTGAATAACATTTCCCATTAGACTCAAAGTGAATGTTGAAAACTACTAGACTGGAAAACAAACACTGCATTATGGACATTAAGTGACTAATTTAATTTATATTAAACATAAAATGCAAATGAATGAAAGTCCTGTGTTTGTATTTAATGAGTTTCATTAGGAGTTACTTGCGTATGTAGGGTGCACATAACTTTTATGTTTTCTTGCCCTTTTTTCTTGCTTGTTAATTCTTGAATATTTCATGTCATATGTTTTACCTTTAAAAGGCCAAGGTGAGTGGATTGCCTGAACCCACAGGTTCGAGACCAGCCTGAGCCAAAGCAAGACCTCGTCTCTAAAAATAGCCAGGCGTTGTAGCATGCACCTGTAGTCCCAGCTACTTGGGAGGCTGAGGCAAGAGAATTGCTTAAGCCCAGGAGTTTGAAGTTTCTGTGAGCTATGACACCACAGCACTCTACCAAGGGTGACAAAGTGAGACACTGTCTCAAGAAAAAAAAAAATCTGTATAAAGAACATCATCTTTTTATCCCATGCCACATGCCTGAAAGTTTCCTTCCCAAAGTTACTAACTACAAGTTGTCAATTAATAGTGGACCATATGCTATAAATTACGTTATTTATGAGTATAGACTCTTTAGCAATGTGAATTCATGGCTTTCTAATCGTAATATAGAAAACCTGGGACAACAAGTATAAGTAATAGAGGATTAGAATTGAGCTTTCAATTTTTATTCTTAATGAAATTTAGTATCTAAAATATGGAAAAACTGATTAAAAGCTTCATCAAGGAAAAGTAAGAAACAGAATATTTCACTCACTTGGGTATTCATTTCCCATTTGTTCACTTGTTTTTACATCATATATTTAGGTAGCAAGAAATAGGGAGACATTATGATTTAAAAGGAGTTTTGAAAATAACTCAATACTATAGTATCAAAAAACATACTTGAAATACTAAGCAAATAAATAACCATAATCAGAGATGTCCCTTGATCATCTGCTATGGAAAGAAATATGAGGCTTCAAAGGGAATGCACAGATCAAAGACTTCTGTCCTTGAATTTAAAATGTCATTGATCTAACTACACTATTTATTTAGCTTAACTTTTATTTTAAAAATAAAATAATATAGTAGGAAAGAGCCTCTGAAATAACTTAGTCTATGTATTTATTAGAGAAACCAATCTCATAAAAAATTTAAATATGATCAGCAGATATTCTCTTAACTACCTGCTATGTGTCAGGAAGTATATCATGTTCCTTAGAGATGTGGTTTGTGGCTTTCACAGAACTGATATTTTGGAAAATGTATATGTATTTGTCTTAATTCCTACTTTAACCATGAAATATTAAAGCTGAAAAGGGCGTTACAAGAACTCTCACTTTTACAGGTGAAAAAACTGTAGCCAACAAGGTTTACATGATTTGCCTGTGCTTATATATTTAGTCAGAGACATAGCCATGTCTCCTGGTTCCAATTCAGCAATCGCAACACTAAATATCTTGCTTTATTATTTGTCATATGCACAAAGTGTAAATATACATAAGTGACATTAATAGGAAAATAAACATTCTGTAGCTGTAACTTCTCTCAACTGTTGTAAACTGCTTTAAGAAGAACACCCCCCCAAATTTACAGCACTTGCAAGGCTGTGCTCCCTGAGGTCTGCATGCTCATGCTTACTCTCCCTATATATTTTTTTCAATTTTAGGACTTTACAAATTTGGAAATGTAGGCTTTCTGGTCAGGCCTGAACTGACTTACCATTATATTACTTATGAAGGAAAGTTTTGCTACAGAAATCAATAAGGAACAATATCTAAAATTATATATTTATGAAAACAAAAGCTTTTGTCCTTGGGCACTTTAAGGAATACTATTTATGTTGTAAGTCAAATATCCTGGCCTTACCAGATTGCAACTATAAATTAAGATCACATTTACTTTAATAAGTAAATTGCCATGGCTTCAAGCCATGCTTTATAACTAGAAATTATTTCTTCTCAGGTGTTCTTTGCTCTTGGAGAGCTTGCTGTAGTGGTTTCTCACATCGGGCCAGGGATAGGTTTCTCGTGTTCTGGTTCCTGCTATTACCCCCATGTGGCTTTCTCTGTGTTGGGCACCTTCGTGAAATCTGCCCTCTGTCCCAGGGAGAACCACGACCACATCTGCTCTGGACTTGGAGACAAAGACACTGCTCTCCTCTTGCTTATTTCCTTCCATGTGGCACACCTGTTGCCTAATTCTGCACAGCACAACAGAACTGGATCTGTATCATGACTTTACAGAGATTTCAGTAATAAGAGAAGAAATATACAAAATGACTTGCCGCTATTACAAGAGCCAGCGGTCACAAAGTTTTCAGCTGGCCTGCAGGCAGGGCCAACTTACTCATGCCACTAGGAGTACCCAGGCATTAGAACTCAAAAAGTAGGCCAAATTGTTGGAAGGCACCCAAAAAAAGAGAACTTTTTTCTTGGGACCCACTGAAGGCCTACTTTCAGAATCTTTGTTTCTTCTTCCAAGATTAATTTTTACTAGTTACAGGCATCAGGATTTTACACACCCTGTATATTTTAGGTTGTGAAACAAAGGGAGAAATATAAAACTATCTGCCTACTTTTTTCCAAAGTGGTACCCAGCGGTTTTTCTAAATCTAGCCAGCTATCCTGGTTACTGGTGAATTGTCCCGAATTCTATAGTTGAGGATACACTGAGGTTTTAGGTGATGTTAACTGTTATTTTTGTGTGTGTGTTTTTGGTTTAGTGAAAATTTGGAAAATACTAACATCTAAAATCCCACATACATACTAAGTTTCTCCAAAGAAAACCAATAGGAGGGAGGAAGGAGGGGAGATAGATATATGAATGAGAGGGAATTTACTAGGGCCATTGCCTTATATAATTAAAGAATCTGAGAAGTTCCATGATAGGCCATCTACATGCTAGAGTGGCATGGCTGTCCAAATCTGAAGTCCCTGGAACCACAGACACTGATTGCTTAAATCAGCTTCTTAGCCTGAAGCTGAAAGCCTGAGAAACTAGGTGGGTACTGGTACAAGTCCTGGAGAACCTGGATTTCTCATGTCCAAGGGCAGAGCAGGCTATTCCAGTTACTGGAGAGAGAGCAAATTTTCCTTCTCCAGAAGAAAAAAATCTGCCTTCTTTTATGTGAGCCCTCAGCTGATTGAATGGTACCTGCCCACATTGAGGTGAAGCTTCCCCCACTGAGTCCACAAAGTCACATCCCAATCTCCAGAAATTTCCTTGCAGAAACACGAGAAATAATGCTTTACCAGTTATCTAAGTACCCTTCAATCCAGTCAAACTGACACCTAAAATTAATGATATTACATTGTTCTACCCAGGTACCCAAAAGGACGCAAAATTGAAACAATAATGCATCAGGCTTCATTGTGTTTTCTTTGGAGTACCGCAGAACCTCCCTGCTATTTGGGATTAGGACTTGCCTAAAATAGAGAGGAATAAAGAATAATACTGAAAGAAATCAGCAATATAGATGAAATAGTTGAGAATCCCTCTGAGAAGGTAGAGAAAACTAACATACATTAAATTTAAAAAAGAATATAGAAGATAGATATCAGAACACCAACATTTGGCTAGTAAGTTTTCGGATTAAAAAGTCCTTTTAAAAAGATACAGGAACAGAATAAAGGATCAGAGCAAGATAATCTGGTCAAATAGAAACCTCCAACAATCATCCTTCCTCTTGAACACCAAATTCAACAACTATGCCCCAAGGAAGCACCTTCAGAAGAACCAAAAATCAGGTGAGTGATCACCGGACCGCGTTTTAACTTTATAACAAGGAGAAAGGCACAGAAAAGGGCAGAAAAGACAATCTTGTTGCCTACACAGCCTGCACATCCCCCAGCATACAGCACCAGCACACCAAGTGGAAAGTGAATCTGTGTGCCCGGGGGAGGGAAAGCAAAGTGATTATGCTTTGCGTTGGAAACCGGCACAGGGGAACACAGCACAGGGCAGGACTCTGCTTGTGATCATAGAAGAAGCTTTTAGATGAGCCCAGCCAGAAGGAAATCCTCCACCCTGAATCCCAAGTTCCAGCTAGCCCTACAACCAACTGACAAAAAACAGCCTGGGGCCTGGACTAAATTTGTAAGGCAGTCATGCCACAAAGGCCCCAGTAATTGGACAATCTCTGCAGCTGTGCAGCTGTGCTGGCTCAAAGCCCGTGGTCTTCGGTTGCACATGACCCAGTGAGACACCAGTGGTGGTATCCAAGCCAGTGCCTGTGTTACCCCTCACCAAATTCCAGGCAGTACAGCTTAGGGAGAATCTTCTACCACTTGAGGAAAGGAAAGGGGAAGAGTTCAGAGGACTTTGTTTTGCAACTTGGGAACCAGCTCGGCTGCAGGAAGAAAAGAGCCAGACAGACTCCTAAAACCTCTGATTCCAGGCCTTAGTTCCTGGGTGGCATTTCTATACCCACTCTGGGCCAGAAGGGAACATGCTGCCCTGAAGGGAAGGAAAGACCTAGTCTTGGCAGGAGTCACCACCTGAGGACTAAAGAGTCCTTAACCTTTCATTAAACATCAGAGATCACAAGGCAATAGTCACTCCAATCCCAGAGTGATAGAGAAATACGACCTTCAGACACAGAATTCAAAATAGCAGTCCTGAAGTTCAATGAACTTCAAGACAACCCAAAGAAGGAATTCAGAAGCTAAACAGAGAAACTTAACAAAAAACATGAAAAAATAAAACAAATCAAGCAGAAATTCTGGAGCTGAAAAATTCAATTGACAAACTGAGAAATGCATGAGAATCTCCCAACAGCAGAATTGATCAAGCAGAAAAAATCATTAGTGAGCCTGACAGCAAGCTATCTGAAAATACACAATGAGAAGAGAGAAAAGAGAAAGAAAGAAGCATGCCTACAAGATCTAGAAAATAGTCTCAAAGGGGCAAATCTTACAGCAATTGGCCTTAAAGAGAAGGTAGAGAGATTGGGGTAGAAAGTTTCTTCAAAGACGAAGGGATCAGTCACTTTGCATTAAAAACTCACTGAGGCAGCAGGCACCGTGTCCCAGTGGTCAGTCTGGTAAGCCTTGCAATGAGAACAAACAGGGCACTCTGTGCAGTGGAACAGAGCAGGGCAACAGGGCTCCAGACCTGCCTGCTGTAGCCCTGGGGTGGATTGCTGTAACTTATTTGTGGTGAGGGGGGATTGAGGGAATGGGACCTGTGTAGTGCTCCAAGTCAACACATGATGAAACACATTTGTATTCATTTTCTAGGGTTGCAAAGCACCAAAACTGGATTCTATAAACTACAGAAATGTGTTGTCTCTAGTTATGGAGGCTAGTAGTCCAGACTCATGGTATCTGAAACTTGCAAGGGCTAGACCATCCTTACCTCTTCCTAGCTTCTGGTGTTTGCTGGCAATCCTTGGCATTCCTTGGCCTTTATGTGCAGCCCCCTAGTTCCATGGCATTCCTCACCCTGTTTATCTTCATATTCTCTTCCTCTGCTTATCTGTCTCTCTGTCCAAATGTCTCTTTCTTGAAAGGAGGATACCAGTCTTTGGATATGGACCTCCCCTGGTGATCTCATTTTAACCTGATGACCTCTGTCGAGAACCTATTTCTAATAAGTTCACACTCTGAGGTACTGGGGATTAAGAGTTCAGCACATATATATCTTGGGTGATGTCAGACACAATTCATCCTCTAATAATATGCACATAAAAGCATAGAAACATTACATCTCTCAGAAGTTGTAGTACCCTCCCTAATCTACTGGTTTGACTATTTTGCCCATTTCAGCTCAATTAGGCTCCAAGTATTTTATTCAGCTGTCTTTTAGAATAGAACATTCCATCATTTCATTATTCCATAGTCAACTATAAGGAAAATAAAAATTCCATTGAATCCCTATGTTACTTGTTTGTTGTTGAACAGATTTTGTAGTTAAAAAAAAAATTCCTGGTCAAGACAACATAGTCTCAGGGGTTGCAGATCGTTCACGTACTTCTTCTACCTTTTTTATCAGAAAGCAGCTGCAGCTCAGAGCCCTGAATCCAAGTGTGAGTCAGTAAGTCAATACTGTTTGTTGTTACTTTTCATCAGAAGTCCTATGTACCTCAAATGCTGTGTTACCTCAGAAGGGGGATTTGATTTGGCTTTCACTAATTTAGATCCTATATCTTATATTTCAGTTATACATACAGGTGGTATCCAACTCTCAGAATATTGTGTGAGTCTACCTTCCTAACACTTGCATGAAAGGATTCCATGATGGAAATAATTCTTGTTCTCCAAGTTTTCCTTTTTACAGGTTTCTAGTTTGGATTAGGACACCTATGTCATTATCACATTTATAAACCTCTCCTTCATCAACTTTGTATCTACATATATTGCCAGTGCTTTTGATAGTTCATTTTCCCAAAATGATTTGACATTTATTATGTAGGCATTTTATTTCCAATGACTCAGCCATATGGTCAGCCCATTAGCGACAGCCCAATGATCACTTGGTGTCTTGTAATGTTTGCATTAAAAATGCCTGGAACTAAACATATTGTGCCAGCTCCTTCTATGATGGAAGGTGGGGCAGAAAGCGAGCCTAGTGTTTAACCTCACTTCAGGCCATGGTGCCATTGCTATCCTTGACACCCAAGTGGTCTTTGTATTCATTGCTACCCTTGACACCCAAGTGGTCTTTGTATTTCCACTGTAAATCCTTCCAGGTTTGTTTCACTTTAGTGGAGGCTCCCTTTGGTGTCAGTTGACATGGCCATCCCTTGGCATAGTGGAGGACCAGTGTTTGCCTTGCCAACCTCCTTATGAGTGTAATACTTTGGCCCTTTCCTTAAAACACCATTATTATTTTAATTGGATCAAGATCTGTGTCCTCCCTCTGGAATGTTCAAAGTTTAATCCGATCCAAAGTATAATTAGAAACTTTGTTGCTATGGTTGCAAGTACCAGACCCAAAGGCCTAACTCAGGTCCAACTAGAGAGAAAATGGTTTCTTTTTTAAGGATATAAATTTGTTTGTGTCTCCCTGAATTCCTTACATCAAAATCCCCCAGGTGGCTGCTGATCCATTCCTGACCTTATAGGGATCATGCACAGATCTAAGATCCAAAATCCGCAGTGAGTAATGCCACTAATGAAAATCCTGGGTCTGATGGGGTCAGCTACTTTTAATTGGTCTTATATCAGTCAGAATTTCATCAGAAAAACAAACCACAGTGAGTAATGTAGCACATGGAATTTATTATAGGATTAGTTCTTATATTAATACAATTTTGCTATCACTGTACAAAAGGGTACATTTCATTCAAAGGAAATGAAAATGGGCTCTATTCCTTGACCTTAGAGTAAAGGGAATTGGCAAATGTGCCTGACAACACTTCTGATTTGCTGTGAACCAATAACTGCCACATATCCCTAATAACTTCCCTTTTTGAGTCGAAGTGTCCTTCGTGGTTATCCTGAGCCCAACATTGTAGGTTGAGGTGGAGAGTGAGAAGGAAGATCACTCCTCTTAGTTCACAGGGTTCTAGATTAACTAGAGCCCCACTATAGAAGAACTTGAAGACCACACCCGGAGAGCCTCATCCACGCTGGCATGTGATTTTGATGATGAAACCTTGCAGTTTAAACCAGAATTTAACACCGTAATGGTGTGAGATGTGCTGGGAAGATGAGCATATTTTGTATGTAGACTGAATTTAAATAATTGTGGCACAAGGTAACATGTCACTGATTGGAAAGGACACAGCCTCTATTTCCTCATTCCTTGACATTGAGCGCTCCTTGTATCTTGCTTCCGTCACCAGAATGAGACAGGAATGATGCGTGGTGAGTTCTGGGGCCTTTCCCTCAAGAAGCCTGGCAGCTTCTGTCCTTCCCTTTTGGGGTGCTCCTTGAGACTGCTGTCCTGGGAGGGCACCTGGAGAGTAGCCTAGCCCTTGCAGCTGGCTTGTGATCAGGTTGCAGTCACGTGAGTGAACTCAAGCAAGACTAATAGATGGACTATATAATTGAGAAAAGTAATAAATTGTTTTACACCTCTGATTTCTGAGCTGGTGTGGCAGATCACACTTTCAAAAGATGGGCCCCACAGTGCATTTCATACCACGTTCCCATCTCAACATGATATGCTCATTTCTCCCATTTTGTGATAAAGGCTATATCCCTTGGCAGCTGTTTTGGACTGTCTCAATCAGCAGAGTTAGGCAGAAGTGATACTACATAACTTCCTCGTCTAAATCATGAAAAATATTTTCACTTCTGCCTTGTTCTTTTGGAACCAAATACCATGCTATGGAAAGCGGAGCCATATGCAAAGGCCATGTGTAGGTGTGCTGCTGTAGAGGCCTGAGCTGAGGCCCAACAGATCCCCGTCAACTGCTAGGTGGTGATGAGCTATAACAGTCCACATAGTGCCCCCGCTGCCACATGAGCCAAGATGAGAGGTTCTGCCAAGCCCTTCCAAAATTGCAATTATTGAGCAAAATAAAAGATTGATTTGTTTTAGTGAACTAAATTTGTGACAGTTGTTATGCAATGACTGATAACTGATATAAATTACATCAGAGAAGGAAATAGCCAAAGGCCTATACAAATCAGATTAGGCCTATACAAATCCTAATATTCGTGATTAGAACTTCTTTTCTTTTTATTTTTTAAAAATGTAGGAACTAAAAGGATTTTTTGTTACATAGATGGATTGTGTCATGCTGAAGTCAGAGCCTTCAATGTTCCCATCACCATCCATTGAACCTGACTGGTAGATTTTTGTCCCTTACTCCCTCTCACCCTCCACTTTTCTTAGTTTTCAGCATCTATTACACCTTTCTATAGCCCTCATCTAATTCCCACTTATAAGTGAGAACAACATGTGCTGTTTGTTTTCCCATTCCTGAGATACCTCGCTTAGACTAATGGTCTCCAGTTCCATCCAAGTGACTGTGAAAGACATTATTTCATTCCTTTTTATGACTGATAGTACTTTGCGGTAGGTGTATCTCACATTTTTTATTGTCCGCTCATCTGTTGATGGACACTTAGGCTGATTGTATATCTGCAACTGTGAACTGTACTGTGATTAACTTCTGGGTGCAGGTGTCTTTTTTATAAAATAACATCTTTTTCTTTGGGTAGATACCCAGTAGTGGGATTGCTGCATTGAATAATAGATCTACTTTTAGTTCTTCAAATAATTTCCGTATTTTTTTGCCCTAGAGATTGTACTAGTTTGTATTTCCACCAACAGTACAAAAGCATTCCCTTTTCACTGCCATCTGCACCAACATCTATTGTTTTTTGACTTTTCAGTAATGGCCATGCTGACAGGGGTAAGGTGGTATCTCACTGTGGTTTTAATTTGCATTTCTCTGGTAATTAGTGATGTTGGGCATTTTTTTCATGTTTTTTGGCCATTTTTCTATCTTCTTTTGAAAAATATTTGCTCACGTGTTTTGCTCACTTTTTTGATGGGATTATTTCTTTTTATCTTGTTGCTTGTTTGAGTTCTTTGTAGAGTCTGGATATTAGCTTTTTGTCAGATGTACAGTTTGCAAATATTTTCTCCCATTGTGTAGATTGTCTATTTATGCTGTTATCTCTTTTGCTGTGCAGAAACTTTTTAGTTTAATCAAGTTCTATTTATTTATTCTTATTATTGCTGTATTTGCTTTGGGGGTCTTTATCATAAATTCTTTGCCTACCAGGGGTGTCCAATCTTTTCTGTGCTGCACATTGGAAGAATAAGAGATGTCTTGGGAAACACGTTAAATACACAAACACTAATAAAAGCTGATAAGCAAAGAAAACAATATCTGTGCATACTTTTATGATATCCACCCCCACAGACAAACAAAACAGTTCTCAAATAATCTGCATGCAACCCACGGGCCTTAGTTTGGACACCTCTAGGACCATAGGCCACTGTTCAGAAGAGTTATTTTTTTTGTTTGTTGTCTTCTAGAATGTTACAGTTTCAGGTCTTATACTTAAGTTTTTAACCTTTTTTGAGTTAACTATTGTACATGGTCAGAGACAGAGATCCAGTGTCATACTTCTGCATGTGGCTATCCAGTTTTCCAAGCATGCTTTACTAAATAGTGAGTCTTTTCTCCAGTGTATGTTTTTGTCTGCAGTATCAAAAATCAGTTGGTCATAGCTATATGACCAGTGTCCAGGTCCTTTATTCTGTGCAATCAATCTATGTGTCTACCTTTATATCAGTTCCACGCTATTTTACTTTCTATAGCCTTGTACTATAATTTGATGTCAGGTAATGTGATGCCTTCAGATTTGTTCTTTTTGCTTGGGATTGCTTTGGCTATTTGGCCTCTTTTTTTGTTCCATACAAAATTTTGGATTATTTTTCTAGATCTGTGACATTCTTACAAATTTCTTGAGACATTTTTTTCTAGACTAACATGTGCTCTATCTTGAAAAATTGCCCATGTGCTGATGAGAAATATGTATATTCTGCAGTTTGAGGGTAGAATATTCTGTTAATGTCTGCTAGGTGTTTAAATGAAGTGTTTCTTTGTTAATTTTCTGCCTTTATGATCTGTATGGTTCTGTCAGCGGAGTGTTTAAGTCTCCAGATGTTATAATGTTGCTGTTTTTTTTCTTAGATTTAGTAGAATTTGTTTTATGAATTGGAGAGCTCCTATAGTAGGTGAATATATATTTAGGATTGTCATATCTTCTTGTTATATTGCTCTCCCATCATTATATAATGACCACCGTTGTCTTTTTCTTTAAGTCCCTTTTATCTGATATAAGACTAGCTACTCCTGCTTGCTTTCAGTTTCCATTTGTATGGATTTTTTTCCCCAAGCCTTTACCTTGTGTCTATGAGAATCTTTGTGAGTTAAATGAATTTCTTAGAGACAGCATATATAATATTTGTGGTTTTTAAATCCATTCAGCCAATCTGTGTTTTCTAAATGAAGCATTAAGACCATTACATTAAATGTTGGTATTGATATGTGAGATTCTGTTCTGTTCATGTTTATTGTTACCTGATTGCTTTGTTTTCTCACTGTGTTACTATTCAATAAGAGCTGTGAGCTCTAAATTTGGGGTTTTTTTCACTTAAGGGTATCAATCATTCTGTCCCATGTAGCTAGGACTTTTAAGCATTTCCTTAGGGGTAGGTCTAATTGTGACAAATTCCCTTAATATTTGCTTGTCTGAGAAAGATTTTTATCCGTCCTCCATTTATGAAACTTAGTTTTGCTAGATACAAAATTCTTGGCTGTTGGTTATTCTGTTTAAGGAGACTACATTCTCTTCTGGCTTGTAAGATTTCTGTTGAGAAATCTCCTATTAGTCTTATGGATTTTTCCTTCATAAGCTCCTTGATGCTTTTATCTCTCAGCTTATGTGGTTTTCTTCTTCACTTTTTCTTTGGCCAGAGTGATGTGCCTTAGTGATGTCCTATTTGCCATGAATCATATAGGTGTTCAATAACCTTGTTTTATCTGGATATCTAAATATCTAGTGATACCAAAGAAGTTATCCTCAATTATTTCCTCTAAGGGTTTTTTCTGTGCTTTTTGTTTGTTCTTCTTCTCCCTTAGGGATACCTATGGTTCTTATATTCTTTTGCTCTACACAGTACTATATTTCTTGGAGAAATTGATCATTCTTCTTGATTCTTACATTTTTGGCTGACAGGGTTAATTCAAGCTCTTTAAGCTCTGAAATTTTTTCTCCTGCTTGGCCTAGTTTGCTCTTAAAATTTTGTATGCTATTATGAAATTTCCTAAATGACTCTTTCATTTCTATAAATTATGTTATGTCTTTTTTTATATTATTTACATCTGTAGTAAATTTTTCATTCATGTCCTGAATTTTTTTTTTTAGTTTTTTTGTGTTGCTTTCCAAATCTCTCAGTTCCGTAGATCATACTTGCCATCTATATTCTGAATTCCATATCTGACATTCCACAATTTCATTTTGATTGGATTCCATGGGTGTAGAAATATTATGCTTCTTTTGGGAGTGTCAAAATAACCTCTTTTTTCATGTTGCCAAAGTTCTTATGCTGGTTCCTTCTTATCTGAAATCTATTCTCTCAGCTCAAGACAGATAATTTTGTTGTTGTTTTTTTTTTTTTTTTTTTGAGACAGAGCCTCAAGCTGTCACCCTGGATAGAGTGCCATGGCATCACAGCTCACAGCAACCTCCAATTCCTGGGCTCAAGCGAGTCTCCTGCCTCCACCTCCCAAGTAGCTGGGACCACAGGTGCCCACCACAACTCCCGGCCATTTTTTGGTTGCAGCCGTCATTGTTGTTTGGTGGCCCAGGCTGGATTTGAACCCACCAGCTCAGGTGTACATGGCTGGCGCCTTAGCCCGTTGAGCCATAGGTGCCAAGCCAAGACAGATAGTTATGTGGTCCACCTATTCTCCTCTGCTGAGAACTCTATTGCTCCGTAAAGAGAGACAGGGTGTCCCTGGGTAGCCCATTTGAGTCCTCTCCACAGATTGGCCAGGATGGAGAGGGGCAGATGCATTACAAGCCTTTAACACCATTCCCTGTGGTTGGCATGGGTGGGTGCTGTGCTGCCTCATGAGTGATCATCCTGCCCAGGTCTGGTGGGGGCAGCATTTGTCACCCCATGGCAGCTTACGCTCTGCTCTGCCCAGATCCACTGGAGGCAGCATTTGTTGGCCCCTAGCAGAGTGAGCACTGCCTCACTCAGGTCCAGTGGTGGCAGCAGGGATCAGCTTGCAGCGACTTAAGTATTCACTCGCCCAGGTTCCCCAGCTGTGGTGGAGGCATGCAGCACCCACCCACTGGGCACACAAGAGTGCCTGTCCTCCCCATTGCCTCTCTAGCCTGCAAGGGCACTAGGAAAGTGGCATCAATGGATGTGAGCACCAGGTAGATGCAACACTCTGGGGCTGAGATCTCAAAATGATGCCGACTGCAACACCCCAGGGTCCTACACCAGCAGGACCCACTGTGCCTTCTTTCCAGACCAATGCGGTTGCACAATCTCCAGTCAGCTCCCTGTGTCAATCTGTTGGCCTTTTGCAGTGGAGAGCCTTCCTCCTTCCATGGATTGCAACATCCATGGAAGAAGTATGGAGCCCTGGGATCCTCTCCTCTGTCCTGTCCCCATGTGCAAGCTTGATCTTCACGTACCTCTGATCCCCACTTCCCTCTCCTTCCCTTTGGGTACTTCCCATCACCTCTCTGTTGTTTCTCAATGCTCTCTAATAGCCAATCCCTCTGAAGGTAAATAGCCACTCTCCACTTTCAATCCTCTTTGTGGCAGCAGCTTGTTCAGGCTGCTTCTAGTCCACCATTGTGGCCCCCTCTTCACTTCTATCACTACCACTAGCATTTGCCATAGATATGAAGATTATGAGTTCATGGAAGTTACTCCCTAGGTGAAAAACAATAGAAAACAATATAGCAGCACCCTGTAGCGTGTATAATTTAATTTCTCAGCAAAATTATCAGTTACTATACATCATGATATCACAAGGCCACTTAGAAATGTTTGGATTATCAGAAATCCAGGTAGCTTTGTGGTGTTAAAAACGCTTTCATTCAATTTTTATGGAAACTCACTATAGAAACCGTATAGTTTACTAACTTCTGAAAAATGATGTGTAGCATATACATTGCTCACCTCTCTTCCTAGCCTCCTAATATTGCTAGGTTATTGGTTTGGGAAACTGAGGTAAGTGGACTGTAGAATCTGAAGGTCTCCTCACCTACAAGTTGCCACTGTTTGAAGGCTGCTGTGTAATCGGCACTGCACTTGTACATGAATGTGAGTCATAGTTTATGAATATTACAGGTGGCACCAGGTGGGACATAGAGCTGCCTATTAAGGCTTAGGCTCCAGGAAGGCAAGTTAAGGAAATGCTACCTTTCAATTAACTTTTATTTTTTATTTTTATTAATATATTTTTTGAGACCTGGGCAGGATGATCACTCATAGAGTCTTACTATGCCACCCTGGGTAGAGTGCCATGGCATCACAATTTACGGCAGCCTTAAACTCTTGGGTTTAAGCAATTCTCTTGCCTCAGCCTCCCAAGTAGCTGGGACTACAGATGCCTGCCACAATACTCGACTATTTTTTGTACTTATTCTGGAATTTAGATAGTGATGATAGTTGACACAATCTTGTGAATATATCAAAAACCACTAAAAACCACATTTTAAGATGATTATTTTTATGAATATTTGAATTGTCATTGTTTGGCAGGCCCAGGTTGGGCTCAAACCTTCCAGCTCTGGTGTGTGTGGCTGGCACTCTAGCCGCTTGAGCTACTGTTGCCAAGCCATCAGTGAGCTTAGATTTCAGAGCTCCTTCATTTCTAGTTTTGATTTGAAGAAATCAGCTCTTTGGTTTTTTTCCCCACATTTATAGAGGTGTAATGGATAAATATAAAAATTGTATATACTCAGGGCAGTGCCTGTGGCTCAAGGATCAGGGTCCCAGCCCCATATACCAGAGGTGGTGGGTTCAAACCCAGCCCCGGCCAAAAACTGCAAAAAAAAAAAAAAAAAAATTTACATACTCAGGGTATATACCATAATGACATGATATACAGATACATTGTGAAATAATTAGCACAATCAATCAAATTGACACACCCTTCACAACAGTTACTATTTATGTGTATGTGTGTGCTGCGGGATAGAGTGAGGCCCTGTAAAATCTACTCTTTGGAAATTTCAAGTATACAACGCAGTATTATTAAGTATAATCACAATGTTGTACATTAGACCTCCAGAACTTACTCATAACTGAAAGTTTATACCCTTTGACAAACATCTTCCCACTTTCTCCCACCCTCCAGCTTCTGGCAACTGCCTTCTCCGTGAGAAGGAATCAGTTTTAATTCAGTGATTTTGAAAAGGAGAACCACACAAGTTTAGGGGGCTCAATGTATCTGCAAATTCCCTGAAATGTATTAAAATATTTGGGAAAGGCAAGATCAGTCTAGTAGTCATTTCTAATTGAAATTAGTAACTCTAGATAGTTTTTCATTTTCAACATTTCTGAAGTTGTCTTTATTACTATCTCTAGTCAATTTTCAGTTTTTCCTCAAATCTGACTTTTAATAACATCAAATATGATATAAGGCACTTGCTATTGATAGAGCTCCCTTTTGTTACAACTGATATACAATGATTTCATGAGTGTTATATTTATTCTTCCTGAGCACATGTCTACACACTTGTACACACATCATGGCCTTCATAAATTGAAAAATAATTTGAATATTCATAAAGGTAACTATCTTAAACTGTGGTTTTTAGTGGTTTTTAATATATTCACGAGATTGTGTAACTATCATCACTACCTAAATTCCACAATACTTATATCTCCCCCCTTACCCATATGCAGTCACTACCCATTCCTCCCTATCCCCAGCCCCTGGCAACCACATAAATGCCTACCCTGGACAATTCATATAATTAGAATCACACAATGTGTGGTCTTTTGTGCCTGGGTTTTTTCGTTTAACAAAATGTTATCACAGTTTATCCATGTTGTAGCACATGTGAAAGCTCAATGATTTTTCACATACAGTTGGCCATATATTCCATTGCATGGATATACATTTTGTTCATTCTTTGGTCTAGCCCGTTTTTAGGCAGCAATGAAAGTATTAAAAACGAAGGCATATCAAAGCTCCAAATATACATCTTCCAGCATGCAAAGTTGGGATAAATAAGTAAATGAATAAAAAGAAAAGATTGGTAAAAATCCAATTGCTGTAAGAAAGGGGGGCGGGAATCATTTTTAAGAAACTAGTACCAAGGCTCGGTGCCAGTAGCTCAACTGGCTAAGGCACCAGCTGCATACACCAGAGCTGGCAGGTTCAAATCCAGCCTGGGCCTACCAAACAATGACAACTATAACCAAAAAATAGCCGGGTGTTGTGGTGGGTGCCTGTAGTCCCAGCTACTTGGGAGGCTGAGGCAAGAGAATCGCTTAAGCCCAGGAGTTGGAGACTGCTGTGAGCTGTGATGCCACAGCACTCTACCAAGGGAAATAGCTTGAGGCTCTGTCTCAAAAAGAAAAAAGAAAGAAAGAAAGAAAGAAACTAGTACCAAAATCAAGGCCAAAGTTTTAAGAGGAGCTCTAAAATCCTTGAGATTTGCTCATTTACTTGTTCTTAATATGTTAGCTGATAATGGAACAGACCCTTCACTGAATCCCTTTCTCATACAAGCACCAAATTTATTAGCTTCTTCTTTAATTTAGAAATTAGACTGGGATAGGTGTTTATAGGAAATAGGGGAGTAATCCAGGAGAACTGGCAGCCCTGAGATTCTTCGAGAAAGACCACTGAGTAAAGCATGGGAAGCCACAGGGAGGTTGTTTCTTTCTTTTTTTTTTTTTTTTTAAAGGAAACAGCAAATAGCTTTTATGTTGTCCCAAGCTAGAAACATAGCTTTGGAGAGAACTCAGGAACTAGCTAAGGATCACAAGTCAGCACGTCTTGGCATAAATTTGTAGCATTAACTCAACTGTCATCTCACCTTATAAGAAAACATGGACATGCTATATCCCTTTCTCTTTCCCTTCAAATTATTTGCAGCTACTATTTCATTATCCACAAGATTGCTATCATATATAATGAGGAATTATGGGCTATAGGCCCTATTTTATAGATGGAAGACTACAAAACTTTCTCATCATTTTTTTGTTTTGTTTAATTTTTTTTATTAAATCATAAACACATAGATCATGTATATATTTATGCATGTATGGGGTACAACGCGCTGATTTCATATAGAATTAGGAGCGTTTACATCACACTGGTTAATATAAACCTCATCTCGTTTACTTAATTATTGTGTTAAGACATTTATACTCTATACTTAATGAATAGGACAAGTACCCTTATGTTATGCACCATAGGTGTGATCCCACCATTCACCCTCCCTAAGTTTCTAATCTTAATGTAGGAGATCAAAATATGCCACCCCTAAATATGCCTTGTTGGCATAAGGGTTATTTTGAGCTGAAGGCAATTAAGAAGCAGCAGCTATAAAACTTACCTCTACTTGCCTAAAAGCAAAATAAAAAAACTTGCAAAGGTGTCCCTTCTCCCCTCTCTACTAGGAAAGACAAAGTTTGACCAACAAAGACAACTACAGGCTGGGCATAATGGCTCACATCTATAATTCTAGCACTTTGGGAGGCTGAAGTGGGAGGATTGCTTGGGTCCATGAACTTGAGACCAGTCTAAGCAATATAGTGAGATCTCATCTTTATAAACCCACTGAAGACTGAAGACTTTTGTCAACCTGGAGACAACAGTAGAGGACTATACATAATAAACTATTTATTTGCCTTCCCACAGTTTGCCATCTTTTCTTTTGTCATCTCTCTAAAAGATTATTCTTTATTGAAGATGCTATAAATGCCTAAGTTCTAAGCTACTTCTTTGAAAATTATTCATTGGATCCCTACCATGTACGTATGAAATATATATGTTAATAAATATCATTTTATTCATTTCTTGGCAATGTGTCTTTGCTATAGAAACCCCCAGAAATGAACTTAAGATGGGTAAAACGATGATTTTTTTCTCCCCTGTACAAGTTTACATTCAGTTCCTTATTTTTTTATTAAATTATCTTTAAAATTACAAAGGTAATACATGCTCACTTTAACACATCAAATATGCAAATATATAAAGACAAAAAGAGATAGAAAGAAAAAAGTAATCTCTCTTTATATAGTGAATGTTTTCAGGTGAGTATATCTATTTTCACACTTCTACTCATTCATTCTTCAATAAGTATTTGTTGAACTCCTACAGCAGCCCAGCATTGTTCTAGGTATTTAGAGTAGATGAATAAACAAAACAATGATTTCTTTTCCTTGTGGAACTTAACATTATGACAGGGGAGAAAGAGGCCATTAAAACATAATTTTTTAAAAAGTAGAATGAGGCTCGGCACCTGTAGCTCAGCGGCGAGGGCGCCAGCCACATATATCGCAGCTGGCAGATTTGAACCCAGCCCAGGCCTGCCAAACAACAATGACAGCTACAACCAAAAAGTAGGTGGGCGTTGTGGCCGATGCCAATAGTCCCAGCTACTTGGGAGGCTAAGGCAAGAGAATCGCTTGAGCCCAAGATTTTCTTTGCAGTTTTTGGCCGGGGCTGGGTTTGAACCCGCCACCTCCAGTATATGGGGCTGGCACCCTTCTCCTTTGAGCTACAGGCACTGCCTGAGCCCAAGATTTTGAGGTTGCTGTGAGCTGTGATGCCATAGCACTGTACAAGGGCAACATAGTGAGACTCTGTCTCAAAAAACAAACAAAGAAAAAATTCAGACAAATATAAAACAAACGCATGTCAAAGATTCTGTTTAACTCCTTATTAATGTGGTAATCAGTAAGATGTCAAAACTAGCCCAAATAGCAGTAGGCAATTTGATAAAGACATGTCAGCATCTGGGATCAGATTGCTGGGTTAGTGACTTGTAAGACAATAAACTGTAACTATTAAGATTATTTGTTGTACCAGACAAACTTACTTGCATCTCTAGTGGGTGAAAATCTTCTTTGAAAATTACTCATTCATTGGATCCCTACCATGTACGTATGAAATATACATGTTAATAAATATCATTTTATTTGTTTCTTGGCAAATGTCAAGTTCGCAGTTTTTTTGCAGTTTTAACTTCTGCTCCTATAAGTAGTAAGGAGAAAAATAAGTAGTGTAATAATCTAGTCAATAGAAATTTAATCCAGAACTGCATGGAAAGAATGCAGTATTGTACATTGTGAAAACTATACTTTTTCACATTTCAATATCCTTAAAAGTCAAATGCATTTTATCCTAACTTTTTCTCTCAAAAACAATAAAAAAACACAAGAGATCAAAAGATAAACAAATTTTATCAAATATATGATGCCATCACATTCATGAAGCATCCATACATTTGGTACCACTAAAGAAATCGCTGACAATTAAATGATGATATACCATTTATACTAAAATGCATTTGACTTTCAGGGATATTAAAATGTGAAAAACTATAGTTTTTACAATCTACAATATATGCTATATTGCTGTAGGGAAGAGGTTAGTGTTAGGGGGGAAAAAAGGAAACAGGATAGGAGGCATCAGGAATGCAGCAGGATGAATGGTAAAGCTTATATATTAAATAGAGCGGGTGAGGGGAGACTGCACAGAGATGAGACTTGAGCAAAAAGTACAAGGAAGTGAGAGACACAGCCAAATGGGTATCTAGAAAAAGAGAGTGACTGGCAGAAGGGAGAGCTAGAGCAAAGGTTGAGGCAAGAGCTTGCCTGGCACATGGGAGGGAGAGCAGGGCAGCTGGACCGGGATAGGGAGGGAAATAACAGTACATGAAGTCAAGCAAGGGGTGTCAGACTGTGGGGGTAGTTCTGCTCTAACTCTAACCTACCTGGGAGGAAGGGGCCTGCAGATCACCTTGGGGTCTTGTTACAATGTATTCTTTTTCTTTTTTTTTTTTTTTTAGAGACAGTGTCTTATGAATGCCCTGGCGTCAGAGCCCACAGCAACCTCCAGCTCTTGGGCTTAGGTGATTCTCTTGCCTCAGCCTCCCAAGTAGCTGGGACTACAGGCGCCCGCCACAATGCCCAGGTATTTTTTGTTGCAGTTTGGCTGGGGGAAGCTCGAACCTGCCACCCTAGGTATATGGGGCTGGCGCCCTACTCACTGAGCCACAGGCGCCCCCCCTTACAATGTAATCTTTCTGACTCTGAAAGATCTGTTGTGAGGCCTCAGGTTTTGCATTTTGTTTTCAGGTTGGAAAGTGAATTTATGATAGTAACAATGCCATGATTACAAATCATTCTATATTTTCTAAAGGTCATAATTTGAGAAGCCCTGCGGAAGAATCCAAGCAGCAGTAAAGGCTGCCTGTGATTTCCAGTCGGTGACTTTCAGAAGACCATCTATGTTCAATGTCTTCACAAAAATGTATCTGGGCCCTCAAACACCAAGTCTACTCAAATAAGTTTCCCCAGCACCCTTTCTGTACTTCTCAGCTCCTTCCAGACATTTACCTGCTAAGATCATGCTCTGGGCTTCAAAGATGATGTCAGAACCTTGTTTGCTGGTAACTTCTTGTGGGATGTTTACAGTTGGCCAAGATTATCCCCACCTTCCTAACTGAACTCCTGGAGCCAAGGGAAGAAATTCTGGTTTCATGCTTACTCAGGAGCCAGAAATCAAACCAACCACAAAATTCAGAGTTCTCCTCAGCCACCCTACCTGCCACACTAGTGTAGTTCCCAGTAGCTAAGGAGCCAGCAAAGCTCATTTCCACCATGAGCAAAGACAGGCCCACTTCTTGGAGGCCTCCCTTTCACAACTCCTAAGCCTGGCACCATGTGAGCATTTACTAGATCTGCTCAGGAAGGTATTTTAAAGACACCATCTTCCTACTGCTCTATTACTGTGTTTCCTGTATCTGAAAATCTCCAGTCTTCAAATATGAAGAATTCATAGTATTTTGCCAGAGTTGTCAACTCATTTGTCACATCTGGAGTAAATCATTCAGAATATCTACATGAGTTTTAAGCATGCAGATGGTGTGTCCTAAAGGATCTACTAGCTGTCACAGCTCTCTAAGACATCAGCAGACAGACACAGATTGATCTTCTTTTGCATAAGCCTGAGAAGCTTTGATGAAACTGGGCTGAAAGTTCTCAGGCTTCTTGGACAGCTCTGCATCTACAGCAAAGCTGAGTATCTGGCTTGTTCTAGGCACACTGTTATGTGCTAGAGAGCAAGGAATGAGGGAGGGAGGAAGGAAAGAAAGAAAGAAGCCCTGTTTGGGGGACACTGACGTTCTAGCTGAAGAAAGACAAAGACGCTGAACAAGCAAATAGGAACACCATCGTTAAGTGTTAAGGAGAAAAAGAAGGCAAAGTCAAAAGACAGGAAGAAATGGAAAAGATGCTATTTTGCATAATGTTTTCAGGGAGGCTGTTAAATTATGTTCAAGTAGAATTTCCAAATATTAATCACCTCTGTGAGGCAGGAGGTCAAGGCAGGAGGATTACTTGAGCTTAGGAATTCAAGACCAGCCTGAGCAAGAGTGAGTCCTCGTCTCTACCAAAAATAGAAAAACTAGCTGGGTATTGTGGCAGGTACCTGTAATCCTAGCTTCTTGGGAGGCTGAGGCAGAAGGATCACTTGAACACAGGAGTTTGAGGTTGCTGTGAGCTAAGCACTCTATCCTGGGCAACAGATGGAGACTCCATCTCAAAACAAACAAACAAAAAAAAATAAAAATCATGATTTGTGCAAATATAAAAATCACATTATTTAGTGAAGAAACCAAAAAGATACAAAGACTAAGTCAAAGAACATGTGATTAGTTACATAATGAGTCTGACAATTAAGTTTGCAAACTCATCCTAGAAAAAGTGCTACATATGTCATTGCAGAGTACCACTACAGTCACTTTCAAGGTACTCCCTTTGGGAAGCTGTGACTACTCCACCCTTCAAAGCAACTTTGGACCTGTTTTTCTGGAATGGCCACCACAGCTGTTGTCATATCCCCCTTTATGTCCTAAAGGTCATCATAATGTCTTCTGTTCAATATTTCCTTTATCTTTGTGTAAAGAAAAAAGTTGTCAGGGCCAGATCAGGTGAGTAGAGAGGATGTCCCAATCCAGTTATTTGTTTACTGGCTAAAAACTCCCTCACAGACAGTACCATGTGAGCTGGTGCATTGTTGTGATGCAAGATCTATAGCTTTCTCATGCCAAGATTTTCAGCAAAGATTTTCCTGTTTCTCTATTGATGTTCATTTGGCCTGCTGTGATTCTCACAGTCAACAATTTTGATGTACAATTTGATGAGTTTTTGCAATGTTTTCATCAGTTCGTTTTATTATTGGCTGCCCTGTCCTTTCTTCAAGAGTGATGCTTCCTCTCCCCACAGAGAAACTTTTAATCCATTTGTACTCTGCCATTTTCTTCATGGTATTATCCCTATAAACGTGGACTAACATTTCCCTGATTTCACTTCCACTCTTGCCAAGTTTAGCAAGAAATTTAATGTTTGTTTGTTGCTCTAATTCAAGTTCTGACAGTCTTACTATGGCACACAAAGACACACAGCAATGAATACCATTCAGCAAGACACTGCCAAATGGAGACATGAACACAGCTGTGAGACAATGATATAGGTGTCAAAAGTTATAAAACCTTACTGAGTCGTGTGTATAGTACTGCTGATGTACAAACATGGTGGGCAAGTTCACAAACCCAATTATCAGATCATATGTATATATACTCACACACATTCAAAAACATATGTATAATACAGGGGGGCCATAAAGTTCATGTGCAATTTTAAATTTAAAACTTTACTTTATGACTACACTGTATTTATACAGAACCCTCCGTACATTGACCACCTGAAGGACTGTAACAATCTGGTCAACACATGGAGGTGGGCAACATAAGAAACTAGGCCTGCTTTACTGATACGTACATGTGGTACACGTTGAGTCTATGAAAATTAGGTCAACTTAAGGAGGTGGTCAACGTAGGGAAAAGATCAGCTATAGAGGTTCTACTGTACGTGTCATTCTTTTTACTGTTTTTAATATGGCTACTAGAAATTTGAAATCACATGTATGTCTTGAATGCATTTCTACATGATAGCAGTGATCTAGGACAGAGAGTTCAGATTTCATAAAGTTTATAGGATTTTTAACTGTTTGTCCTTGTTTCTTAATGCTTAATACATTTCTGAATATCACACAAAACTTGACCTGATAATTGTTTTTATTTAACATGGTGAAGAAATTGTGAGGTCCTTATCCATATTTTTGGCTACTGTTTAAGCTAGAAAGGACCTAAGAATTGTACATGACCAAACAATTTAGACTTTGCTGTCTAATGTGAGTCTGTAGAAACATTAACTAGCAGTGATGACTACTACTATTAATCATGAGGATGACAACTGCAAAAATACTGTAGACTGTTCACTTCGTGCCATTTGAAGATCATCATGTATATTCACTTTACTCTCCCAACACTCTATTAAGTACCATTTATATTAGAAATAGGTAGTACATTAAAAAAAAGACAAATAGTTAATAGTCTCCTTTTCTACTCAAGACATAACATCCAAGACACTCAACCCTAGATGCCTGAAACCAAGGATAATCTTCTGAGGATGCATCATAAGGAGGATTATCTATTTTTGGGTGATCCTGGGTCATCAAGCCATATTCATGGTGCAATGTCAGGTGCAGAGGAGTCCAGGGTTGGGGATTCTAGATAGTTGAAGAGTTTTTTGCCAAAGTCTTTTGGTAAAATTTTGTAATTGGACGTTTTCTCTTTCTTTTTAACTCATCAAAATGTTGCTGCAAGGGTTGTAACACTTTGGTGATCACACAGGTAACTTCACTGTTGTGTTCCATCCAAGGATCATATTCCATAATATTGCCCTTTAATGTGTGTGCAATTTGAAACACAATGGCAAACTTCTGTAATGTCCGCATTGCTAGTTCTGCTTCAGTTTTTTCTTCTACCTCTTTTCCTTTATAGATGACTCCACAAGTTCTTCCAATTCCTCATTTAGTAGCACTTCTCATGAGCCTTCCATATGTTCTTCCCATCAGGCATATCGTCAAATCCTCTTTACCAACTTTTCCTAACTTTTCCATCAATCCTGTTACTTTCTCTTTAATCAACTTTAACTCTGCCAGTCACGTACCAGCAGCTTCTTCATCAGCAGATATGCGGCCTCTCCAGTATGTTTTTCAGTCCCAATCTATGCAACCATCCCTCAGATGCAGTACCGTGACTCATTTCAGGTGGTGTTTTGCTTTCTGGTGCAGTAAGTTGCCAGCAACGGAAATATGTTTTGTGTACGTTTTCCGCCCACAAATTTAAGGCCTTTTTCTTCTTAACTAGGCATTTATCACCACTGTGACTGTAACTTTTGCAGTCTGAGGTACAGCAGCAAAAGTAGCAGGAATTTCTTTTCCTTCTTCACAATTTCCACGGAATCTTCCACGGATGGAAGATTCATTCTTAACCAGATCTTAGCAACCTTAGTGTACGACTTTTTTTCTTTCCTTATAAAATCCCAAATCTTCACCTTTTCACTTAAAAGCACTTTATGGCTCCTTTTTAACATAGGCAAATTGCTGGCACCACTATCACTGCGCTTTGGGGCCATTGTTAAGTAAACTAAGGCCTGATTGAACACATGCACTTCAGCACCGCCAGGCAATCTGAAAATGAATGCTACTTGGCGACTAATGGGGCAGGGAGCGTAGCGCGTGCAAGCTGGACAAAAAGATGACTTCCAACCGCCTGGGGACAGAATGAGCCGGCAAGAGACGCTGTTTGGAGCGGCGCACAATTTAAAATTTATGAATTGTCTGTTTCTGTAATTTTACACTTAATGGTTTTGGACCGAGGTTGACCCGGTCCTTAACTAAAGGAGCAGAAAATTAAACCGTAGATGAGGGGAAACCATTGTATTAATACGCCGAATTTTATTTCTTGCTGAATTATGCGTGAGTTGGGGCTGTCTCCGGTTTAAGCCTGGGAATCACCGCTCCCCAGCTCCGCCAGCTTCCGCAGTAAGTCCACATGACCCTCGCCTACGTAGCACAGCCAATCAGGGCCTCAGCCACGGGTGGCGTCACGTATCCGATTCTTAGCCCTGCCCCTTCACTGTTGGTAAGATGCGTCTGGTGACCATTTTGGATGCGGGCGGAAATGAAATTAAAACTGCGCGGTAAAACGTCTAAAAATTATAGTCAAGACAAACACGCTCTCAACCTGAACACCGAGAGAGGAGCCGTCTTCGCATACCAACCAGGCTGCTGGGGACAGTGACTGAAACTCGGCGTCGTCACCGGCGCCCGCACCCAAGATGGCGCCTGCCTGAGCGTCCCTGTGCGGCAGCTCTATCGCCGTTCCAGGGTCTTTCGCCTCAGTGGTGGCGTCGGAAGGGAGAAGGCTGGCCTTCGGTGCCATTTCCGGAACATCTCTATGGTGTGGGCGGGGCCTGGCTCTCCAAAGATTGTGGGTGTAGTTTCCTCAAGCGGCAGGTGAGGGTGGTTGGTATCAAAAGTGGACCGGAGCCAAGTCCCTCGGTCTCCTCTCCCGCCGCCCTCCCGCAGGTAACAGGGCGCCCGCGTTGGGTCCACCGCCCTGCGGGACCGGGCCGTGGGGGAGGGGCCCGGGGCCGGGAGGGGGCGCGTCAGTGCGCGCGTCGCGCTCGCGGGGGCTGAGTCCTCGGCCGCGCGGAAGCGAGCTCGGCGCGGCGCGGCGCGGGTGCCGTTTGGGTGGCGCTCTCCGCTGCCGAGCAGCCAGCCAGCCGCTCCTGCTTGCAGTGGGACGCCCTTCTAACCCCTTTCGCGGCCACCCCGCACGGTGAGGCGCCGGCGGCCGGAGCTCTGGGAGGAAGCCGCCTGAGGTGGTCCTCGCGGGGAGGCGTGGAAGGTGCGGGGTCGGAGAGCGAGAGCGCTGAGCGGCCCCGCAGTGTCCGGCGAGCGGGGAGAGCGTGCGGGGCGCGGGGGACGAGAGGCCGGGGAGGCGTTGCCCTGGGCGCCGGGGGTCGCGTCAGCCTTGGGGAAGGCGGCTTCATCTTGACCCAGGACCGGTGCCGAGTCCCCGAGGCCCAACTCCCGGCCGGCTTCTCTCTGGGGTAGTGTATGGAGTACTTTCTATTCAGAATACAGAGGAAGCGCTTCCCAGAAGGTCATATTTAGGAAACCACATGAAATACTTGCAGTCGGGTCCTGAAATGTGGGATCGCTGTTAACTGTTGTTTTTAGAAACAGGTGTCTTTAAAGTGTATCTCTTAGCTGAAATCACACTTGGTTCTTTGGGTCTGTGAAGACTTCATCATGCATTGCTTGTCAGCTGGCCATGCTGAACTGAGTTCAATACAAAGAATAATAAAGCTGCAGCGGATAAAAGCAATGTAATGTTACTATCAGATACCAAAATATCAATCAATATAGTGTGTCCTTGGATCTCACAGTGCAAGCCATTATCTTTGGAACTTAAAACCAAGAGAGCTAGAACCAAGATAATTTCGATTAATTGCTAGGAAAAGACCTGATGGAAATATTTCCCCAGAGCACACAGGTTAGTTGAGTGCTTGAGTTGCCCTGGGACCTAGTCAAGGGTTTTTCTTAATACACAGGTGTTCCAGAGCCTCATGTTCTGCCCAAGTAAACTAAAGGGTGGAGGCAAGTAGGTAAGCACAGTTTTAAGGGGAAGAGTATGATGCATATTCAAGTCAGAGACTGCCAACTCAGTGTTTTATTAAAGAAAAGGGATGATAAATTCTGCAAAATACTATCCTGTGATAGAATTCCCTTCTGCTTTCTTGTGACTTTTTCATTTCAAACCTGTCTTATTCTTTTTTTTTTTTTTGAGACAGAGCCTCAAGCTGTCACCCTAAATAGAGTGCTGTGGCATCACAGCTCACAGCAACCCCCAATTCCTCGGCTCAAGCGAGTCTCTTGCCTCTGCCTCCCAAGTAGCTGGGACTACAGGCACCCGCCACTACACCCGACCATTTTTTTTTTTTTTTGGTTGCAGCTGTCATTGTTGTTTGGCTGGCCCAGGCTGGATTTGAACCCGCTGGCTCAGGTATACCTGAGCCCATTGAGCCACAGGCACCGAG
>CAUYRH010062644.1:0-27645 GCA_963574655.1 Perodicticus potto | reverse complement strand
AGCCTGGGCCAGCCAAACAACGACAGCCAAAAAAAAAGTGGCCGGGCGTTGTGGCGGGCGCCTGTGGTCCCAGCTACTTGGGAGGTGGAGGCAGGAGACTCGCTTGAGCCCAGGAATTGGAGGTTGCTGTGAGCTGTGATGCCATGGCACTCTGTCCAGGGTGACAGCTTGAGGCTCTGTCTCAAAAAAAAAAAAAAAAAAAAAAATAGCCGGGTGTAGGCTGAGGCAAGAGAATTGCCTAAGCCCAGGAGCTAGATGTTGCTGTGAGCTGTGATGCCACAGCACTCTACCAAGGACGACAAAGTGAGACTCTGTCTCTAAAAAAAAAAAAAAAAAACACAGCAAAGTCCACAGGACGATACCAACAGGCTCATGATGCCATCACCAGGCAGAGCATCCAGCATGGAATCCTAATTCCTCAGTGAGAAGCAATGTAGGGCAGTAACTGTATCCTAGCAGATAGGACTGGGCCTGTCCTGCAAAAAAGCCCCTCATAACAGGAGCCGAAAGTCCATTTTCAACTGATTATAATTCTAACCTCTTGTTTCAGTCATTAAACAAACTGTACCATCCCTTACCTAGGAGCCAAAGTGTTTGCTCAGAATTTTCCACTCTCCCTCTGCCTTTTCACCTCCTGCTAACAGAGAAGCAATGCTCAAAGGTAGGGAGAAAACCACTTATAAATCACTTTTCTACTTTTGAAATGAAACACAAGTCTTTTTTTTTTTTTAAACAGAGCCTCAAGGTGTCTCCCTGGGTAGTGTACCGTGGCGTCACAGCTCACAGCAACCTCCAACTCCTGGGCTCAAGCAATTCTCTTGCTTCAACCTCCCAAGTAGCTGGGACCGCAGGTGCCCGCCACAACACCCGGCCATTTTTTTGTCGTAGCTGTCATTGTTGTTTGGCAGGCCCAGGTTGAATTTTAACCTACCAGCTCCAGTGTACATGGCTGGCGCCTTAGCCACTTGAGCTACAGGTGCCAAGCCGAAACACAAGTCTTCAGTGGAAATACACATTAGGTTCCAATCCATCTTTTCAAAGACTGAAAGCACAAGATCAAGACATTGAAGAAATTCAAGACTAAAAAAGCTAAGACCCACTCCTCAGTTAAAATCAGCTGTCAGGAAATCCAAGAAGCTCACAGTTAAAGCAAGAAGGAAAAGACTCACCAGCTGCCTACCTCTTTCAAGACCTGGGAGGTAGCAGGGGCCACAGAGCTGAATTCTTCACATTCCTATCTCCCCAGGAATATTCACAATCAAGGATAAAAGCCAGTAAACACACACTGGTGTCAAATCAGAATTAACAAGGACTTAGTGACCTACAGCAGATAGGATGAGTCACAAAACCACTCAAGTCCTGAGTAAGTGAAAGCTGTCAGAGAAACTCAGATCTTTTTATTTGAGACACAGTCCCACTATGTTACCCTCAGTAGAGTACTGTGGCATCATACCTTACAGTAACCTCAGAATCTTGGGCTTAAGCGATTCTTTTGCCTCAGCCTCCCAAGTTAGCTGGGACTACAGGCACCCGCCACAAGGACCAGCTATTTTTTGTTGTAGTTGTCATTGTTGTTTGGCAGGCCTGGGCTGGATTTGAACCCACTAGCTCCAGTGTATGTGGCTGGCGCCTTAGGTGCTGAGCCAGAGTCCCACTCTGTTGCCCTTAGTTGAGTACAGTAGCATCATAGCACACAGCAACCTCAAACTCTTGGGTTAAGGCCATCCTCTTGCCTCAGCCTCCCACCACAATGCCCAGCTAGTTTTTCTGTTTTCGGTAGAGATAGGCTCTCACTCTTTGTAAGGCTGGTCTCCAACTCCTGAACTCAGGGGATCTACCTTCCTTGGCCTCCAGAGTGCTAGGATTACAGGTCTGAGCCACTACCCCTGGCAGAAAGTCACATCTTAGACCAAGGAGGGACCAGCAAAGCCTGGAAGGGTACCCTGACCAGTCAGAGCTCCACTTTTTTTTTTTTTGGAGACAGAGTCTTTACTCTATTGCCCTCAGTAGAGTGCTGTGGTGTCACAGCTCATAGCAAACTCAAACTCTTGGGTTTAAGAGATTCTCTTGCCTCAACCTCCCAAGCAGCTGGCAGTACAGGTGCCTGCCATAATGTCTGGCTATTTTTTTGTAGTTGTTCTTGCAGCCTCGGTGTATGTGGCTAAGGTGCTACAGGTGCTGAGCCCAGAGTTCTACTTTTTTTTTTTTTTTTTTTTTTGCAGTTTTTGGCCAAGGTCGGGTTTGAACCCACCACCTCCAGTATGTGGGGCTGGCACCCTACTCCTTTGAGTCACAGGCATCACCCCCAGAGTTCCACTTTTAAGGAGCAGCACCTCTATCTCCCTTGCTGGGGGCAGACTTCAAATCAAAGCTATTGGGCAGTACCTGGCTTAGTAGGTAAGGTGCCAGCCCCAAATACTGAGGGTGGTGGGTTAGAACCTGGACCCAGCCAGCTAAAACAGCAGTAGTAACTGCAATAAAAAATACCCGGGCATTGTGGCAGACGACTATAGTCCCAGCTACTTGGGAGGCTGAGGCAATAGGATTGCTTGAGGTTGCTGTGAGCTACAATGCCTTGGCACTCTATAAAGAGGGACAAAGTGAGACACTGTCTCAAAAAAAAAAAAAAAAAAAAAAAAAAAAAGATGGATGGCTCACAGCCCATCCCTCAGTGGTTAGGGTGCCGGCAACGTGCATTGGGGTTGCTGGGTTTGAACCCGGCCTGAGCGAGCCTGCTACACGACGACAACAATAACAACAAAAATAGCCGGGCTTTGTGGCGGGCGCCTGTATCCCAGCTACTTGGGAAGCTGAGGCAAAACAATCACTTAAGGGCGGCGCCTGTGGCTCAATGAGTAGGGCGCCAGCCCCATATGCCAAAGGTGGTGGGTTCAAACCTGGCTCCGGCCAAACTGCAACAAAAAAATAGCCGGGTGTTGTGGCGGGTGCCTGTAATCTCAACTACTCAGGAGGCTGAGGCAAGAGAATCACCTAAGCCCAAGAGCTCTGCAGGTTGCTGTGAGCTGTGATGCCATATCCCTCTACAGAGGGTGACAAATTGAGACTTTGTCTCTAAAAAAAAAAAAAAAAAAAATCGCTTAAGCTCAAGAGTTTGAGGTTTCTGTGAACTGTGACTGTACAACACTCCACCAAGGACGAATTAATGAGACATTTGCCAAAAAAAAAAAAAAAAAAAAAAAAAAAAAAAAAAAGATGGAAAATGGAGAAAAGGGCAAAATTCCCTTTAGTCCCTCCACCCATATTAGCCTTTGGCAAATTTTTCTCCTGGGAATTTTACATAAGTACATAGTCGTATCATACTGCCTGACAAAATTTTAATATGCTTTTCTTTAAAAACTGCTAAAATCACATAAATTCATGCATTTAAAAAAAAAATCAAATAAAAGGTTTTATTTTCAATTTATTGGATTATCTTTATTTTCCAAACTTCTAAGAAACAGCAAAAGTCAGGCTATAGGAAATCTAAATTCAATCACTTGCCCTACTAAACCAACTGTAATAACAAGGTACAATAAACAAGGTAAAATACACCACCCTTAAAAAGTATTAAATCAAGTACTAAATTACAACCAGATTGTTTTCTCTTCTCTCTCTCTCTTTTTTTTTTTTTGAGACAAAGTCTTATTATGCCACCCTCGGTAGAGTGCTATGGCATCATAGCTCACAGCAACCTCAAACTCTTGGGCTTAAGTGATTCTCTTGCCTCAGCCTCCCAAGTAGCTGGGACTACAGGAGCCTGCCACAACACTATTTTTTGACTACAGCTATCATTGTTGTTTAGCAGACCCGGGCTAGATTCAAACCTGCCAGCCTCGGTGCATGTGGCCAGTGCCATAACCATTGTGCTACGGGTACCAAGCCATTTTCTAGCCAATCTTTAAATTCTGTCCCAAGTTATCTCACATAATAATATATTTATCAATTTGGGTGTTTCTTTTCTTTTCTTTCTTTTTTTTTTGAGACAGAGCCTCAAGCTGTCACCCTGGATAGAGTGCCGTTGCATCACAGCTCACAACTCCTGGGCTCAAGCGAGTCTCCTGCCTCTGCCTCCCAAGTAGCTGGGACTACAGGTGCCCACCACAACACCCGGCCATTTTTTATTAGGTTGCAGCCACCATTGTTGTTTGGTGGGCCCGGGCTGGATTCAAACCCCACAGCTCAGGTGTACGTGGCTGGCGCCTTAGCCCACTGAGCCACAGGTGCTGGGCTGGGTGTTTCTTTTCTAAGGAGGAATGTAAGAATAATTTGAAAACACAAATAACAAAAATAAACAGTAGAAATGAATGATAGAAAAACTAAGTTTAGAGGCTATGAGGAGAAAGTATCATTTTAATGAATATCTAGTTTCCCACTGCTTGCAGCATTGTGTTTGGCCTCATGGTGACTGCCTCTTTTCTCCAAAAATAAACTAAAATAAACTCTAGAGCAGGGGTCTGTAAGCTTTTCCTGGAAAGAATCAAATATAAGTATTTCAGACTTTGAAATCCACAAGTCAAAACTGAGGGTATTAGGTACTTGAGAGAAAACAGACTTGGCACCTGTGGCTCAACCAGCTAAGGCGCCAGCCACGTAACATACACCTGAGCTGGTGGGTTCAAATCCAGCCTGAGCCCGCCAAACAACAATGATGGCTGAAACCAAAAAAATGGCCGGGCGTTGTGGCGGGCGCCTGTAGTCCCAGCTACGTGGGAGGCAAAGGCAGGAGACTCGCTTGAGCCCAGGAATTGGAGGTTGCTGTGAGCTATGATGCCACAGCACTCTGTCCAGGGTGACAGCTTGAGGCTCTGTCTCAAAAAAAAAAAAAAAAGAGAGAGAAAACAAATTTCTACAATTATTTTATTGATGAAATTTAAAGTATAGTAATTAATTGATTTTTGTAATATAGGTCTACTAATAATAATGGATTTCTTGAGGGCACAATAGCTCACCGGTATTAATACTAGCACTCCAGGAGGCCAAGGGAGGCGGATCCCTTGAGCTCAAGAGTTCCGGACCAGTCTGAGGAAGAGTGATACCCTATCTCTACTAACAACAGAAAATAAGTTAGCCTGGGGTATTGGTGGGTGCCTATAGTTTTAGCTATTCGGGAGGCCTCAGTCTCAGCAGTAGGATGGTTTTAATCAACCCAGGAGTATGAAGTAGCTGTGAGCTAGGCCAAGGACATGGCACTCTAGCCAGGGGCAACAGAGTGAAGCTCTGTTACAAAAATAAAATGAAATAAAATAAAATAAAATAAAGGCTCAGCGTCCATAGCACAGTGGTTACAGCACTAGCAACATACACTGAGAGTGGCAGGTTCAAACCGGGCCTGGGCCAGTTAAACAACAGTAATAACTGCAACAAAGAATAGCCAGGTATTGTGGCGGGTGCCTGTAGTCCCAGCTACTTGGGAGGCTGAGGCAAGAGAATTGCTTAAGCTCAAAAGTTTGAGGTTGCTATGAGCTATGAGGTCACAGCACTCTACCCAGGGTGACAGAGTAAGAGTCTGTCTCCAAAAAAGAAAAGAAAGAAAATGTCTTTTCACATAGGCATTTACTGCCAAATGCTGATAATCATTCCATAAGCCTATGATTTTTATTGTTATATACATATTTTTATTTATTTATTTATTTATTTATTTATTTATTTGTTTATTTATTTTGGTAGAGACAGTGTCTCCCTTTATGGCCCTTGGTTGAGTGCCGTGACGTCACACAGCTCACAGCAACCTCCAACTCCAGGGCTTAGGCGATTCTCTTGCCTCAGTCTCCCAAGTAGCTGGGACTACAGGCCCACCACAGAACCCGGTTATTTTTCTGTTTTTGCAGTTCAGCCAGGGCTGGGTTTGAACCCGCCACCTTTGGTGTATGGGGCCGGTGCCCAACTCGATGAGCCACAGGCACCGCCCTATACATATTTTTAGAGACAGAGTGTCACTCTGTTGCCCAAGCTGGTCTCAAACGCCTAGCCTCAAGTGATCTTCCCATTTCAGAAAGATCTAGGATTACAGGCCTGAGCCACCATGCCCAGCCACAAGCCTGCGATTTTAATTGAGGATATTCATCGCTTAGATGACACTTACGGAAACCTATTAGTCTTGATACTTCTCTTTTAATCACTTCCAGTTGAAGGTTTAGTGTAAAATCAGTTGCACAGGTAAATGGATTTTGAAATATGGAAACTTCCTTTGCATTCATATCAAGATGATGGCTGCTAGAACTGTAGTTTGCATTTAAAAAATACATCCTCAGGGCTCGGTGCCTGTAGCTCAAGTGGCTAAGGTGCCAGCCACATATATCAGACCTGGCGGGTTAGAATCTAGCCTGGGTCTGCCAAACAATCCCCACAACCAAAAAAAAAAAAAAAAAAAAAAAAAAACCAATAGCCAGGCGTTGTGGCGGGTGCCTGTAGTCCCAGCTACTTGGAAGGCTGAGGCAAGAGAATTGCTTAAATCCAGGAGCTGGAGGTTGCTGAGAGCTGTGATGCCACAGCACTCTACCCAGGGCGACAGCTTGAGACTCTGTCTCAAAAAAAAAAATATATAAGGCTCGGTGCCTGTGGCTCAAGGGCTAAGGCACCAGCCATGTACACCTGAGCTGGCAGTTTCGAATCCAGCCTGGGCCCGCCAAACAACAATGACGACTGCAACCAAAAAATGGCTGGGCGCTGTGGCAGGCGCCTATAGTCCCAGCTACTTGGGGACGGAGGCAAGAGACTCGCTTGAGCCCAGGAATTGGAGGTTGGTGAGCTGTGATGCCACAGCACTCTACCCAGGGTGACAGCTTGAGGCTCTGTCTCAAAAAAAAAAAAAAAAATACATCCTTGGCCTGGCACCTGTGGCTTAGTGGCTGGGGCCAGCCACGTACACCAGAGCTGGCAGGTTTGAATCCAGCCCGCGCCCGCCAACGACAATGACGGCTGCAACCAAAAAATGGCCGGGCGTTGTGGTGGGTGCCTGTGGTCCCAGCTACTTAGGAGGCTGAAGCAGGTGAAGTGCTTGAGCCCAAGAGTTTGAGGTTGCTGTGAGCTGTGATGCCACAGCATTCTGCTGAGGGTGACATGGTGAGACTCTGTCTCAAGAAAAAATAAATAAATAAACAATACATCCACAGCAAATGTGTGAAGGAATGGAGAGCTTGTCTTTGTTTTCATTTTTGCTGGTAGTAAAGTACACAAGGCAACTTGACATGATTTAAACATTAGTTTTCAAAATGACTTTACTGCAGCATAGGATTTACATAAACACTGTTTTGCTTTGTAATTTTAGGTGGAATTCATCAAGAAACATTAAGTTTGGCAGTCCTGTGGCTCAGTGAGTATGGCGAGGGTCCCATATGCCAAGGGTGGCGGGTTCAAACCTGGCCCCAGCCAAACTGCAACAAAAAATAGCCGGGTGTTGTGGTGGGTGCATGTAGTCCCAAGCTACTCGGGAGGCTTAGACAAGAGAATTGCATAAGCCTGGGAGTTGGAGATTGCTGTGAGCTGTGACACCACAGCACTCTACCAAGGGCAATAAAGTGAGACTCTGTCTCCAAAAAAAAAAAAGAAAGAAACAAGAAACATTAAGTCTGCGGCAACAGCTTATTTCTAAAGCCATTGACCATTCAATAACAGTGGAACAACACTTCTCACTTAGAATTTCAATCATAGACCTGAGCTCAAAAAAATGGCAAAAAAGGTTACTGCTGCTATCAAACTGCTCTGTGTGTGTGGTAAGACACGTCAGAATATTGAGCATCTTAGCCAGTATGGTGTGGTGTGGTGGCTCACATTTCTAATTCTAGCACTCTGGGAGGCTGAAGCAGGAAGATCATTTGAGCTCAGCAGTTAGAAACCAGCTTAAAGCTCGGCACATGTGGCTCAATAGGCTAAGGCACCAGCCATGTACACCTGAGCTGGTGGGTTCGAATCCAGCCTGGGCCTGCCAAACAACAATGACGGCTGCAACCAAAAAATGGCCTGGCGTTGTGGCGGGCGTCTGTAGTCTCAGTTACTTGGGAGGCGGAGGCAAGAGACTTGCTTGAGCCCAGGAATTGGAGGTTGCTGTGAGCTGTGATGCCACTGTACTCTACCCAGGGTGACAGCTTGAGGCTCTGTCTCAAAAAAAAAAAAAAAAAAAAGGCCAGGTGTGGGGCGGGCGCCTGTAGTCCCAACTACTTGGGAGGCGGAGGCAGGAGACTAGCTTAAACCCAGGAATTAGAGGTTGCTATGAGCTGTGATGCCACAGCACTCAATCCAGGGTGACAGCTTGAAGCTCTGTCTCAAATAAAGAAAATAAAAAAAGAAACCAGCTTGAGCAAGAGAAAGACCCTGTCTCTACTAAAAATAACAAAATTGAGCTTTGTGGCAGCCACCTGTACTCCCAGCTACCCGGAAGGCTGTGGCAGGGGGACACTTGAATCCAGGGATTTGAAATTGCTATTAATCCTAGCACGTTGGAAGGCTGAGGCTGGAGGATTGCCTGTGGCCCAGATTTTGAGGTTGCAGTGAGTTAGGCTGACACTATGGCACTCTAACCTGGGTAACAGAGCAAAACTCTTTCTAAAAAAAAAACCAGACATCTATTTCTGACAAAAGTTCATGGAACTGATGATGGTTAAGTCCACAAGAGCGAGTGAAATTCATCACTTTTGTTAACGGTGCAATAATATGATACATTCAAATATTTCCTGCAAAGTACCTGCTGATGAATAATGTAACAAATAACCACTCTACATTTTCACAAGCTTTGTAAACTTGTCCAAATAAACCTTTTCCTGCTCCACACACATTTTTACCACCTTCGGCTATAAAAGATAATTAATATTAACAGACTATACTTTGATTGTACTGAATTAGTGTTTTAACTCTTTTGAAAATATTCTCACCTGTAATTGTTCCACACCGAACACTCATAGAGGCTAATTCTTCAGTCACTTCATTTTTTTTTTTTTTTTTTGAGACAGAGCCTCAAGCTGTTGTCCTGGGTAGAGTGCTGTGGCATCACAGCTCACAGCAACCTCCAACTCCAGGGCATAAGCGATTCTCTTGCCTCAGCCTCCCAAGTAGCTGGGACTACAGGCACCCACCACAACACCTGACTATTTTTTGGTTGTAGTTGTCATTGTTTGGCAGGCCTGGGCTGGATTTGAACCCACCAGCTCTGGTGTATGTCGCTGATACCTTAGTCACTTGAACTACAGGTGCTAAGCCCTTCTTCAGTTACTTCAAATCTGACATTATCTCCTTGATTCATAAATAAGCAAAAACTAAACAGTAACAGTATCATCTGTGGACTCATCAGACAAGGAAACCACATGAAATCTCTGGCCTTTCTTTTTTTTTTGAGACAGAGTCTCAAGCTGTCACCCTGGATAGAGTGCTGTAGCATCACAGCTCACAGCAACCTCCAATTCCTGGGCTCAAGCGAGTCTCCGGCCTCTGCCTCCCAAGTAGCTGGGACTACAGGCACCCGCCACAACGCCTGGCCATTTTTTGGTTGCAGCCACCATTGTTGTTTGGCGGGCCCAGGCTGGATTCGAACCCGCCAGCTCAGGTGTATGTGGCTGGCGCCTTAGCCCGTTGAGCCACAGGCGCTGAACCCTCTGGCCTTTCTAAAAAACTGACTAGTGATGTTATCCCAACGTCCTCAACATTTGGAGAAACTGTTCCTGCTGAAAAGTTAACACTCTAAAAATAAATTTGTTTTCTATAGACAAACTTTTTTTTTCTGAGACAGTTTCACTGTGCCATAGCTCACAGCAACCTTTAACTCCAGTTTAAGCAATTCTCTTGCTACAGTCTCCCAAGTAGTTGGGACTATAGGCACCTGCTACAATGCTTGGCTATTTTTAGAGACAAGGTCTCCCTCTGGCTCAGGCTGGTCTTGAACTTGGGAGCTCAGGCAATCCACCCACTTCGGCTTCCCAGAGTGCTAGGATTATAGGCATGAGCCACCGTGGCCTGCTAGATAGACTTTTTCTTTTTTTGAGACAGTCTCAAGCTGTCACCCTGGGTAGAACTGTGGCGTCATAGCTCACAGCAACCTCTGACACGGCCTCAAGCAATTCTCTTGAGGATTTTTTTCTGTCTTTATTAGAGACAGGGTCTCACATTTACTCAGGCTGGTCTTGAACTCGTGAGCTTAAGCAATCCACCCACCTTGGCCTCCTAGAGTGCTAGGATTATAGGCATGAGCCACCTTGCCCAGCCAAGATAGACTTTTTCCTTTTTTTTTTTTGTAGAGACAGAGTCTCATTTTGTCACCCTCGGTAGAGTGCCGTGGTGTCACACAGCTCACAGGAACCTCCAACTCCTGGGCTTAGGCGATTCTCTTGCCTCAGCCTCCCAAGTAGCTGGGACTACAGGTGCCTGCCACAACACCCGGCTATTTTTTTGTTGCAGTTTGGCCAGGGCCAGGTTTGAACCCACCATCCTCGGTATATGGGGCCAGTGCCCTACCCACTGAGCCACAGGTGTTGCCCATGACAGATTTTTTCATCTGCTGAAATCAAACACAGTTAATTCAACATCAGTAACGAATTTTTTGCTTGACTAACAAACGAGTCAATCAAACTTCAGTTGTAGCCGCATTTTCACTTTTGAGAAGAAATTTTGCTGTGATAAATATTCTTTTTTAAAGTTTCCTAATGTTTCTTTCTGACAGTTGCTTTCCTGTGAGTCGGGGATACTATGATGAGTGATGAATGCCGAGTCTGGTGATGAACCAAATTTGACAACAAAGTAGTCCACACTCCACTGTACCTTAAAAGCACAATATTCATTTTTTTTTTTTGAGACAGCCTCAAGCTGTCGCCCTGGGTAGAGTGCTATGGCATCACAGCTCACAGCAACTTCCAACTCTTGGGCTTAAGTGATTCTCTTGCCTCAGCCTCTCAAGTAGCTGGGACTACAGGCACCCACCACAACACAGGGCTATTCTTTGGTTGTAGTTGTCATTGTTGTTTGGCAGGCCTGGGCTGAGATTTGAACCCACCACCTCTGATGTACGTGGCTGGCACCTTAGCTGCTTGAGCTACAGGCGCCAAGCCAAAAAGCACAATATTCTAAGTCCATTTTTTTTCCTCTCTTGCTTTGACACGAAAGGTATGCACAAGTAATAAACAATAACTAAATGTTGTGCTCTGCTGATACACAAGGCACAGGAAACAGTGTTGAGCACACCAAAAAGCAAGGCAAAGTGACTCAGTGCCACGTGTGGTCTCTGTGGTAAGAATTCAACTCTGCACCTGTGGCGCATAAGCAGGCTCAGATGATCGTGAATGAGCGCAAGTTCAAATGAAGGTTTACTTAAAGACTCCTTGAAGTTCATATAATTTTCATGTGTCATGAGGTTATTTTTTCTTTTCTGTATTTTTTTTTTTTTGGTTTTGAGACAGTCTCACTCTGTCACCCTTCACAGCTCACAGCAACCTCAAACTCTTGGGCTCTTAGAGGTCCTCTTGCCTCAGCCTCCCAGGTAGCTGAGATTACAAGTGCCCACCACAATGTCCAGCTAATTTTTCTATTTTTAGTAGAGACAGGATCTCACTCTTTTTCAGGCTGGTCTCCAACACCTAAGCTCAAACAATCTACCTGCCTTGGCCTTCCCGAGTGCTAAGATTATAGGTATAGGCCACGTGCCAGGCATGAAACATCATTTTTTTTTTTTTGAGACAGAGTTTCACTTATTAACCCTCAGTATAGTGCTGTAGCGCCACAGCTCACAGCAACCTCCAACTCCTTGGGTTTAGGTGATTCTCTTGCCTTAGCCTCCCAAGTAGCTTGGAGGACAGGTGCCCACCACAACACCCAGCCATTTTTTTGTTGCAGTTTGGCTGGGGCTGGGTTTGAACCTACCACCCTCGGTATATGGGGCCAGTGCTCTACTGACTGAGCCACAGGTGCCACCCTCATTTTTTTTTTTCTTTTTTGAGACAGAGTTTCACTTTGTCACTCTTGGTAGAGTGCTATGGTGTCACAGCTCACAGCAACCTCAAACTCATGGGCTCAAATGTTTCTCTTGCCTCGGCCTCCTGAGTAGCTGGGACCACAGGCACCTGCCACAATGCCTAACTATTTTTAGAGACAGGGGTTCTTGCTTTTGCTCAGGCTGGTCTCAAACCTGTGAGCTCAGGGCAATCTTCCTGCCTTGGCCTCTCAGAGTGCTAGGATTATGGGCATGACCCACCATGCCGGCCAGAAAACATCATTCTTTTAAAATCATTAAAAAGGCTCGGTGCCTGTGGCTCAACGGGCTAAGGTGCCAGCCACGTACACCTGAGCTGGCGGGTTCGAATCCAGCCCGGCCCGCCAAACAACAGAGACGGCTGCAACCAAAAAATGGCCAGGCGTTGTGGTGGGCGCCTGTAGTCCCAGCTACGTCGGAGGCGGAGGCAAGAGACTCGCTTGAGCCCAGGAATTGGAGGTTGCTGTGAGCTGTGATGCCACAGCACTCTATCCAGAGTGACAGCTTGAGGCTCTGTCTCAAAAAAAAAAAATAGCCGGGCATTGTGGTGGACGCCTGTAGTCCCAGCTACTTGGGAGGCTGAGGCAAGAGAATCACTTAAGCCCAGGAGTTGGAGGTTGCTGTGAGCTGTCTGATGCCATGGCACTCTACCGAGGGCGATAAAGTGAGACTCTGTCTCTACAAAAAAAAAAAAAGAGAGAGAGAGAGAATCGCTTAACCCCGAGAGTTTGAGTTTGCTGTGAGCTGTGATACTAAGGGCAACAAAGTGAGACTCTGTCTAAAAAAAAAAAAAGTAAAAGCTGGCTCAGCGCCTGTAGCACAGTGTTTACAGCGTCCACCACATACACTGAGTGAGGCTGGCAGGTTCAAACACGGCCCGGGCCAGCTAAAACAACAATGACAACTACAACAAAAAATAGCCAAGGGTTTGTTGTGGCAGGCACCCGTAGCCCCAGCTTCTTGGGAGGCTGAGGCAAGAGAATCATTTGAGCCCATGAGTTTGAGGTTGTAATGAGCTGTGACGCCACTCTACTGAGTGTGACAAAGTTAGACTGTGACTCAAAAAAAAAAAAGGCTCAGAGCCCATAGTTCAATGAATAAGGCCCTAGCCACATACACTAAAGCTAGCGGGTTCAAGCTTAGCCCAGGCCTGCTAAACAACAATGACAACTGCAACAAAAAATTAGCTGGGCGTTGTGGCAGGCACCTGTAGTCCCAGCTACTTGGGAAGCCGAGGCAAGAGAATCGCTTAAGCCCAAGAGTTTGAGGTTGCTGGGCAGCGCCTGTGGCTCAGCGAGTAGGGCACTGGCCCCATATACTGAGGGTGGCGGGTTCAAACCCAGCCTCGGCCGAACTGCATCAAAAAATAGCCGGGCGTTGTGGCGGGCGCCTGTAGTCCCAGCTACTCGGGAGGCTGAGGCAAGAGAATCACCTAAGCCCAGAAGCTGGAGGTTGCTGTGAGCTGTGACTTCACAGCACTTTACTGAAGGCGATAGAGTGAGACTCTTTCTCTACAAAAAAAAAAAAAAAGTTTGAGTTGCTGTGAGCTGTGATGCCATGGCACTATACCAAGGGCGACATAATGAAACTCTGTCTGGAAAAAAAAAAAATGTAAAAGCTGTCTGGTTGTTGTGGGGGGGGGGGGTGCCTGTAGTCCCAGCTCTTCGGGAGGCTGAGGCAAGAGAATCACTTGAGCCCAAGAGTTTGAGGTTGCTGTGAGCTGTGATGCCGTATCACTCTACCGAGGGTGACATACAAACACTCTAGTCTCAAAAAAAAAAGAAAAAGAAAAATTAGTCTAGCTGTGTGAGTGGTAGTAGTATCTGCTACTTGCAAGATTGAGATGGGAAGATTACTCAACCTAGGAGTTGGGAGGCTACAGTGAGCTATGATCATGCCATGGTATTCAAGCCTGATTGATAGAGTGAGACCCTGCCTCTAAAAACTAAAAAAAAAAAAAAAAAAAAAAAAAACCCCAAAAGACAAAAACCAGTCTTAGCTCATGGGCAACACAAAAGCTGGTAGCAGGCTGGATGTAGCATTCAGGCTGGATGTAGCATTCAAGCTGTAGTTTGCCAACTGCAGCTATGAAGGGTTGGTACACCCAATGAAGTACACCCTCACCTTACAACTCCCCGGTTTTGATCATGCTGTCTCCTATTTCCAGAGCTCCCTATGGTTTCCCTGCCCTGATGGCTCCCTAACTGCCTGCCTAGCAGTGTTACCTGGCCATCCATCCATGTTTCTACTGCACTGTGTGAATATAGCTGGTGGGATCTTACCACAATTTACACTGACTGCTTCATACACAGCAGAGTCTATTCACATCTGTACCCTTGCTGTGAGCTGGCCCATAGCAGATCCTAAGGCATGTACTGAAGTAAGAGGAAAAGCAAAAAGCATCCCAAGTGGTGCAAACCTTGAACAGAGCAGCTTTGCACTACTCCAGCAAACATGGAGAAGCTACTCTAAGCACTTAAGATACTCCTCCTGGCAATTAAGAAACCAGTAATTTCCCAACCTACCTTCCACAATGTCTGCCGAGATGTGTTCCAGACCTGAACAGTAAAACTGAGTCTTCAGCCTCAAGTGTAGTGTAGAAAAGCAACCAGCAGACAGCTGACACTCCATTAGTAATTGTTGCCAGGAACATGTTGAGAGCACTATAGATGTATAAATTCCTTTTTCTATTTCCTCCAACAACTAAGGAGCATTAATGATGACTATCTGCAGAAGCTGGGTACAAACTAAAGGTATATCAAGTGAAAGAGAAAAAAATAAAGGCGCAGTGGCTCATGCCTGTAATCCCAACACTCTGGAAAGCCAAGGTGGGTGGATAGCTTGAGCTCAAGAGTTCGAGACCAGCCTGAACCAGAGTGAGACTTTGTCTCTAAAAATAGCCAGGCTTTGTGGTGGGTGCCTGTAATCCCAGCTACTTGTGAGTCTGAGTCAAGAGGATCACTTGAGCCCAAGAGTTTAAGGTTGCCGTGAGCTATGACCCCATGGCACTCTATTGGGGGCAAGAAAGTCAGACTCTGTCTCAAAAAAAAGAAAAGAAAAAGAAAAAAAAGGAAAAACAAACTATATGCAAAAAGAAAAACTGGAAGAAAAAAATCTGGGCAATATTACTGATGTTGGGGGTTACCTTATCTTTACTTTAGTTGTGATTCATTACTTTTAGAATTCAAAACCAGGTTGGCACCTGTAGCTCAGTGGGTAGGGCATCAGCCACATACACCAAGGCTAGAGGGTTTGCACCTGGCCCAGGCCTGCTAAACAACAATGGCAACTGCAACAAAAAAAATAGCCGGGCATCGTGGTGGGTACCTGTAGTCCCAGCTAGTTGGGAGGCTGAGGCAAGAGAATTGCTTAAGCCCAAGAGTTTGAGGTTGCTGTGAGCTATGACAGAGAGTACTCTATCCAGAGCGACAGCTAGAGATTCTGTCTCAAAAAAAAAAAAAAAAATTCAAAACCAGGCCAGGCACAGCAGCTCATGTCTGTAACCCTAGCTCTCTGGGAGACCGAAGCGAGAGGATTGCTTGAGCTCAGGAGTTTGAGACCACCCAGAGCAAAGGAAAACCCTGTGTCAACTAAAAACAGCAAAAAGGGCCAGGTGCAGTGGCTCATACCTGTAATCCTAGCATGCTGGGAGGCTAAGCAAGGCTGGTAGACTGCCTGAGCTCAGGAGTTTGAGGCCAGCCTTAGCAAGAGCAAGACCGCATCTCTACTAAAAATAGAAAAACCAGTCAGGTATTGTGGTAGGCGTCTGTAGTCCCAGCAACTCAGGAGGATGAGGCCAGAGGATTTCTTAAGCCCAAAGAGTTTGAGGCAGCTGTGAAGTATGCCACCATAGTACCCTACCCAGGGTGACAGAGTGAGATTCTGTCTGAAAAAAAAAAAGCAAAATATTAGCTGGGTATTGTGGTGCATACCTACTATCCCAGCTACTTGGGAGGCTGAGGCAAAAGGATCACTTGAACCCAAGAGTTTAAAGTTTCTGTGAGCTAGGCTAACACCAAGGCACTTTAACCTGGGCAACAGAGTGAGACTTTCTCTCCAGTAAAAACAAAAAAGAGGGTGGCACCTGTGGCTCAAGGAGTAGGGTGCTGGCCCCATATACCAGAGGTGGCGGGTTCAAACCTGGCCCTGGCCAAAAACTGCAAAAAAAAAAAAAAAAAAAAAAAAATACTTCAGATATCAGATGACTAAAAATGAACTCATCATCTTCCCCTGGCAAATTTGTACTTCTTTACTTCTTCCTCTTAAAAAAAAAAAAAAAAAAAAAAGAGAGGCTCAACACCTGTGGCTCAACGGGCTAAGGCGCCAGCCATGTACACCTGAGCTGGTGGGTTCGAATCCAGCCCGGGCCCGCCAAACAACAATGATGGCTGCAACCAAAAAAATGGCCGGGTATTGTGGCGGGCGCCTGTAGTCACAGCTACTTGGAAGGTGGAGGCAGGAGACTCGCTTAAGCCCAGGAATTGGAGGTTGCTGTGAGCTGTGATACCACAGCACTCTATCCAGGGTGACAGCTTGAGGCTCTGTTTCAAAATAAATAAATAAATAAATAATAAAAAATAAATTAAAAAAAAAAAACAGACTCAGGTGGTGCCTGTGGCTCAAAGGAGTAGGGCGCCAACTCCACATGCTGGAGGTGGCAGGTTCAAACCCAGCCCTGGCCAAAAAAAAAAAAAAAAAAACAGAATCGGCGCCTGTGGCTCAAGCGGCTAAGGTGCTAGCCACATACACCTGAGCTGGCGGGTCTGAATCCAGCCAGGCCGCCAAAACAATAATGATGGCTGCAACCAAAAAACAGGTGGGTGTTGTGGTAGGCGCCTGTAGTCCCAGCTACTTGGGAGGCTGAGGCAAGAGACTATCTTAAGCCCAGGAGTTGGAGGTTGCTGTGAGCTGCGATGCCACAGCACTCTACCCAGGGTGACAGCTGGAGGCTCTGTCACAAAAAAACCAAAAAAACGAAGAAAGAAAAGGGCAGCACCTGCGGCTCAGTGGGTAGGGTGTTGCCCCATATACTGAGGGTGGCGGGTTCAAACCCAGCCCCGTCCAAACTGCAACAAAAAAATAGCTGGGCGTTGTGGCAGGTGCCTGTAGTCCCAGCTACTCGGGAGGCTGAGGCAAGAGAATCGCCTAAGCCCAGGAGGTGGGGGTTGCTGTGAGCTGTGTGACGCCACGGCACTCTACCAAGGGCAATAGAGTAAGACTCTGTCTCTACAAAAAAAAAAAGAAAGAAAGAAAGAAAAATTAGCCAAGAGTCCTGGCAAGTGCCTGTAGTCCCAGCTACTAAGGAGGCTGAGGCCAAAGAATCTAGCCTGGGCAACACAGGGAGACTCTGTCTCAAAAAAAAAAAAAAAAAAAAAAAATCAAAACCAAAAACCCAAAGGGACTTTACCTAACAAATGCAATCAATGTAACCTGGTTCTTAGTACACTCAAAGACTCCCCAACAATAAAGAAACAAACATACAAAAAAACCCAAAAACCTGTTAGGAAAGAAATATATGATAATAACAACAACTTGACAGACAATCTATCCTGATAAAAAATAATAGAAGGATAACTGTTATTAGTGAGCCAGAAAAGTTCCCTAAGGTCCAACATGAACCATGGTAAGTCTTCTTGTACAGTGAATGACGGTTTGAATGTCATCCTATTTAAGATTTGTAAAATCTGATTTGGACACATCCATAGATTTGAATAAAGAGGCAAACAGGTAAGACATTGATGGCCTCTGGAGAGATGAGACAAACCAACAGAGAGAGATGGTGCTGCTCAGGACTTGGAGAATCCCAAAATGCACAGTTAACAGCAAGATTTGAGCCCAACAAAAGAGGCGACAGACTAAGCCTACAGAGTCAACTCCCTCTGGACTCCCCTCTGCCTGGAGGACACAGGATCTGAGTATTAAGCTGGAGGGGATCATGAGGAAGCACCTGCTCCCAAGGACCCTGCGGCTTTCCTGGCCAGTCAACAGTCATCACTCACTACTCATCAGCCTTGTGCAATAGCTGGCAGAGATCTGGAAACTGGATAGATTTGCCAGCATCCCTAATAAACCATCAACGTTTATCTTTATTACAGATAGTCATAAAAATTGAATTTCAGCACAGGGGCTCCTGCCTATAATCCTAGCACTCTGGGAGGTTAAGATAGGTAGATTGCTTGGCAGCGCCTGTAGCTCGGCGGGTAGGGCAACGGCCACATACAACAAGGCTGGTGGGTTCAAACCCAGTCCAGGCCACGTAAAACAACAATGACTACTGCAACAACAACAAAAAAAACTGCTGGGTCCCAAAAATAAAAATAAGGAAAAAAGGCTCAGCACCTATAGCTCAGTGGCTAGGGCACCAGCCAAATACACCAGAGCTGGCAGATTTGAATCCAGCCTAGGCCTGCCAAACAACAATGGCAACTACCTACCAAAAAACAACAACAACAACAACAACACCAACAAAACCCAAAATAGCCTGGAGTTGTGGCAAGCGCCTGTAGTCCCAACTACTTGGGAGGCTGAGGCAAGAGAATCGCTTAAGCCCAAGAGTTTGAGGTTGTTGTTGTGAGCTGTGATACCACAGCACTTTACCAAGGGCATCATATTGAAACTTTCTAAAAAAAAAAAAAAAAAAAGGAAGAAATTAAAGGCCAAATAAAGCTATAATTGGTCCAGCAGCACCTGTGGCTCAGTGGGTAGGGCACTGGCCCCATTCACAGAGAGTACTGGATTCGAACCTGGCCCTGGTCAAACTGTAACAAAAAAATGGCCGGGCGTTGTGGCAGTAGCCTGTAGTCCCAGCTACTAGGGAGGCTGAGGTAGGAGAATCGCCTAAGCCTAAGAGCTGAAGGTTGTTGTGAGCTATGACGCCATATCACTCTACAGAGGGCAATAAAGTGAGATTCTGGGTGGCGCCTGTGGCTCAGTGGATAGGGTGCAGGCCCCATATAACAAGGGTGTCAGCTTCAAACCCAGTCCCAGCCAAACTGCAACAACAACAAAAAAATAGTCAGGGCTCAGCACGGCTAAGGCACCAGCCACATACACCTGAGCTGGTGGGTTCGAATCCAGCCCGGGCCCTCCAAACATCAATGATGGCTGCAACCAAAAAATAACCGGGCTTTGTGGCAGGCGCCAATAGTTCCAGCTACTTGGGAGGCAGAGGCAGGAGACTCGCTTGAGCCCAGGAGTTGGAGGTTGCTGTGAGCTGTGTGATGCCATGGCACTCTACCCAGGACAACAGCTTGAGACTCTGTCTCAAAAACAAACAAACAAAAAAAAGCCAGGCGTTGTGGCGCCCGCCTGTAGTCCCAGCCTACTTGGGAGGCTGAGGCAAGAGAATCGCCTAAGCCCAGGAGTTGCAGGTTGCTGTGAGCTGTGATGTCACAGTGCTCTACCGAGGGTGACAAAGTGAAACACTTCTCTACAAAAAAATAAATAAATAAAATAAAGTGAGACTCTGTCTCTTAAAAAAAAAAAAACTATGGTTGGTCATGGGTAAATATTTGGATGAGTTTGATACAGTACTACACAGCCTAGAGAGGTCTGGCTTTCAATCTTATGAAATGATCCTTATTTGTCTCTGATTTCTGTCATTATCTCTGGCAGAAAAAACAAGAGCATAAATTAAGCAAATAAAATATGTGACTAGTGAATTTCTGAGTGAGTCTAAACCTTTACAGCAGCCTCTAATCCCATAACCAGTCTTTTGCCAAAGAGTAAATACAGTAAGGTCACAGGGCCAGTATGAAGGCTTCCCATAAACTGAAATTACCCTGCTGCACATCTGCAAACACACCACACAAACACTCACACACAGGGACCCACACACAAGTGTTGCAGGTGCTCAAGCAAGACAGTGCTTTAAGGTGGAAAAGCAACTCAAGGGCCAATTATTTCAATCCACTTTTCTTTTTTTTTCTTTTTGAGGCAGAGTCTCACTTATTAACCCTCGGTAGAGTTCTGTGGCGTCACAGCAACCTCCAACTCCTTGGGCTTAGGTGATTCTCTTGCCTCAGCCTCCTGAGTAGCTGGGACTACAGGCGCTCGCCACAATGCCTGGCTATTTTGTTGTTGTTGTTGCAGATTGGCCAGGGCTGGGCTTGAACCCACCACCCTCAGTATATGGGGCCGGTGCCTTACCCACTGAGCCACAGGTGCCACCCTCACCCTCTTTTCACTGGGACTCACTGGAACTCACCTGTGAACTGTTCTGTCCCCCAAAACTAACAAGAGCTGTAAGAGGTACCATGTTGGTGTGCTAGTCCTGACTGTCCCTGGTCATTTAATTGTCCCCTTGCCCTAGGTAGCCTGAAGAGGTGGCAAAAATACAGGAGAAAGTTCATGTAAGGGTCACTCACATCAATGATGCTAGAGAATATTTGAGGAAACCCTGGTTCATTCTCCCCCAAATTAGGTAATACTTTGACTACATTGAAAGCTTTTCTGTACTAGGCTAGTCTGAAAAGCCTCCGATTTTACAAACATTTTAGCATGTATGTTTAAATTAACATATTTGCACACTGTATAACAGTATTTGACCCTCTAAAAGTGAGTTGGTTTAGAACACATCTCCCTCACGTCAGACACAGGCAGTATGACAGAGGCTCTACTAGATACTGAAGAGTCAAGTGGATGTGAAAGAGAGGACTGTCCTCTGAAGACAACACTGACCCCCCACATACCCTGTGAACTGAAGAATCTATTTCAGAGTGGATGGAGCTAAAGGTGGTACTTGATAAAGGTTCCTGAAGGAGGCAGCAATACAACTGCAAGCAGTGGCTTGGGGCCTTGCTCAAATATTGGTAAGAACACATGGTGCTAAGAGCCAGGCACTGTTTTAAGGACTTTACAAATATTAACTCATTTATTCCTTGTAACAACCCTGTGAAACAGGTACTATTGGTATTCTCAGGAAACTGATATACAAAGAGGTATAGAGGTATAAGTCACTTGCCCAAGGTGCCACAGCTAGTAATATAACAGCTGGGCCTCAACCCCAAGTAATATTACCCGGGAGTCAGCACACTTAACCATCATACTAGCTGTGAACTAACTTTTCTTTTCTTTTCTTTTTTTTTTTTTTGAGACAGAGCCTCAAGCTGTCACCCTGGATAGAGTGCCTTGGCATCACAGCTCACAGCAACCTCCAATTCCTGGGCTCAAGCGAGTCTCCTGCCTCCACTTCCCAAGTCACTGGGACTATAGGCGCCCACAACAACAGCCGGCCATTTTTTGGTTGCAGCCGTCATTGTTGTTTGGCGGGCCTGGGCTGGATTCGAACTGGCCAGCTCAGGTGTACGTGGCTGGCGCCTTAGCCTGTTGAGCCATAGGCGCAGAGCCGAACTAACTTTTCTTAATTGAGCTAAAGGGAAAACAATAGTGGTAGCAAATAAGCACCAGTGATTCTTTCTTTTTTTTTAAGACAGACTCTCACTTTGTCACCCTCAGTAGAGTGCCATGGTGTCACAGCTGACAGCAACCTCCAGCTCTTGTGCTTAGGCGATTCTCTTGCTCAGCCTCCCAAGTAGCTAGGACTACAGACACCCACCACAATGCCCGAGTATTTTTTGTTGCAGTTTGGCCAGGGTCGGGTTCAAACCCCCCACTCTTGGTATATGGGGCCGGTGCCCTACTCATTGAGCCACAGGTGCCATGCACTAGAGACTCTTTAGAAGCTGTTTAAAATATGTCAGGAAGAGTTTTTGACAGGCCATAATTAACAATACTGTAAAATAAGTTACCAAAATAAAAACAGAAATGTGAACTTTAACACACTCTGCTAGTTATTTTACATACATTTTATGTATTCATTATAAAATTACTTACTTTGATAGTAGTATACAGGTTGGTTTATAATAAGGAAATATAAGTCTCTAATTTGTATTTAGATAGAATCCGAATAATTCTAAAGTAATAGGCCACCAAATGCCTGGTACCTCTTAATAATAAAAGTGACATTGCAAAGATACAGTAAAGTTCTAACCAAAATTAATTAAAGCTTAGATAGATAGGTATATAGAAACTACTACTTGGAACTTTTAACTCACAAAACTTCATGCTAACAGTTTTAATCAACCTCTTTTTTACAGAACATAACAATCTCTTTTCAGTGGAGATAGTTTTGTGAATAAGCCAAAATTTCATAGGAAGATGGGACAAGGATCGTCCCCTCCTCATTAAAAGTCTTTTTTTTTGAGACAGAGTCTCATATTGTTTCCCTTGGTAGAGTGCCGTGGCATCACAGCTCACAGCAACCTCAAACTCTTGGGCTCAAGCAATTCTCTTGCCTTGGCCTCCCGAGTAGCTGGGACTACAGGCGCTGGCTCTAGCTCAGGCTGGTCTTGAACCTGTGAGCTCAGGCAATCCACTGGCCTCAGCCTCCCAGAGTGGTAGGAGTACAGGATTGAGGCACCATGTCCGGCTAACTGGCATTTTGTTAGGACTTATGGTGGCCTTATGATGTTTCAAATGTTGATGGGAAATAAAAATGAGTCAAACTTTATACAAAAAGCAAACTATGAAATAAAGGAAAGAGGAGGAAACAGTTCAATAAGCTCAGATATGACACGAAGATACTGTCACAGGTCTTAGTATCTTCTTTATCTCCTAAATAAATTGAGCCAACAGGAAAAAAGGTCACCTCACAGAGAATGCTATTAGATTTTTAAGTCGCTATACTCCTTTCCATCTTCTCCTCAGCTCTTGATACTGCTGTCAAATTCTACACACTGACAAAGAAAAAAGGGGTGAAAGCTCAGGGATTTTATAGAGAAATAACAAAAAATTTGTTGTGATTACTTGAGCTAATATAGTATAGCCATGACATCATTTTATAATAAATGCCTAAAACATACCACCTATCCTTAAAGAAATGCCTGGGTGAACCTTCAAAACAATTACACAATACATGAAGAATAGATTCTATTACATTTTAGCAAGACAGTAGCCTTCTCTTCCACCTCCTACCCATCCCAGAAAGTTAAATACCAATCCTTTTACAAAGGCATTGGTAAAAATTTGCCTGTTCCTTGTAATGACTGTCAAGGTGGAAATAATCTAGACAACTAGGAGTCTCGAACTTGTGTTGAGTGTATGTGTATGTATATATATACATATATATGTGTGTATATATATATATATTTTTTTTTTTTTTTTTTTGAGGCAGAGCCTCAAGCTGTTACCCTGGAGAGAGTGCAGTGGCATCACAGCTCACAGCAACCTCCAATTCCTGGGCTCAAGCGAGTCTCCTGCCTCCACTTCCCAAGTAGCTGGGCCTACAGGCGCCTGCCACAACGCCCAGCCATTTTTTTGGTTGCAGCTGTCGTCGTTGTTTGCCAGGCCTGGGCTGGATTTGAACCCACCAGCTCAGGTGTATGTGGCTGTCACCTTAGCCCGTTGAGCCACAGGCGCTGAGCCGAGTATATACTTTTTGTTGTTGTCCTGCCGTTTTGGCCGGGGCTGGGTTTGAACCCACCACCCTTAGTGTACGGGGCCAGCACCCTACTCACTGAACCACAGGTGCCGCCCTGAGTATATACTTCTCATCTCAAAAGCACCTCCACAGACTTACAACATTGGGGCATTCATCTAGAATAGATTAGATTAGATACACAGGGACCAAACCACTAAGAAAGCTGGGAAGAGGGTACTGAGGAATTCTGCAAACCACAGGCTTTCCCATATTGAAGCAATGCAGCTGAGCCTTGGCTATAGGCCATGTGCTCAAAGGTTTCTCTATAGTAAGAACTCATATGCACTGTTTTTCTTTTTATAGTATTTTAAAAGTTGAGATATAATTTAGACAGCATTAAAAACCCACCACTTTAAAGTGCACACTTCAGTAGTTTTTAGTATATTCACCATGTTATGTAACCATCACCACTATCTAATTCCAGAACATTTCATCACCCCAAAAATAAACCCTGTACCTGTTATCCCATACACTGATTTTTACCCAAACTTTCTCCACAGTTATCTCTGTTGCCCAGGCAGGTATTTTAAGATGAATGGCTGGGGTGAATCTATAGCGTACGTATATGGTAAGAAAACAAGAAGGCTATATTGTCTAGAAGATACTAAAACAAAATTCATGGCATTTTAAAGAATTAGGCTAACGTAATGCTTATACATTGGCTAAGAAAGGCAGAGAAACTTACATTCAACATCCATCATCACATAACACATTAGTATGCCCCAAATTCATCTAAGATGTTAAAAGAAGGGAAGACAATCTACTAGGATTTGCCATAACTGTCCATAGTTGCAATTTCAAAATACAGAAGATGCATATGGATAGTAGGAAAACCTCCTTTAGTATCAAGCAGAGCTGGATTAAAAAAACAACAACGACAACAACACAAAAACTTAATCATTAAGCAAATAATGCCCAGTCAAGAAAAATAATCACTAGGCCGGTCCACTAATTCAAGTAATATAACTTTAAATGCAATCTTACTTTCATCACTCTTCTAACCTAGAGTCTCTCCTAATGAAAAAAATAATCTTTAGGCAAAGGTTTGGTGGGAAAACCTATGGAAGTGTGCTGCTCAGCCTGTTGCAGGGCTCTAACCACCTAAGTGTGCTCATGGCTTCTAAGACACACAGGAAGGAGACCTCACCTTCAGGCATCAGGGTGTTGAGAGCGGGAGAAGTGTAGGTCCACGAGGGTGTCTTGCTTTTGTGCACTTATCTGGGGTGCTATTTCCAGAGAAGAAGCTCCATTATAGAGTGTGCCCAAGATGGATTTCTCTAAGTTGCTCTCAGAGTTGTCCAGCTGCCCTCACCAATAAGTCACAGTCTTTGTAGGATGATAGAAACCACCAGTCAAAGCAGATGCATATGGATTGTGGGGAAGCCTTCTTTAGTATCTAACATAGCTGGATTAAAACAAAAAAACTTAACCATTAAGCAAATCTCGACTTTAATCATTAATTTAGATTATAGCAATTATCAACTAGGTGTTAAGCTTAAAAGTCTACCCTTAGCACGGGCACTTAACACTTATTAATAGGGATTTTGTGGGCTTGATTCAAAGCCACAATGAACCCTTAATTTTTGTATTGCAAGAAATTAATTCTAGTTAATAAACAAGTAAATAAAGACCAGAAATGTTTATTGGTAATTTAACTCTTTCTTGCTGAGGTTGCTTAGTAACACTTCAGTGACTTTCGTTGTGCAGTAAGTTGTACGCTAGTAATATATTTACAATTTTATTGCAATTTGCAATAATGACTTAAACACGTTTATCTCTTGGATTTTCCAAAACACAATCAAATGCAATCAAGTGAAGTTCATGACATTTATATAACGTATAACTAATAAAACTGCCTTGATAGTTATGTATGGAAGTACAGCTACATTATCTTCAGTTAATGATGCCTAGGAAACAAGTCTTAAATTAAAATGATGCCTGGATAGACAAGGTTATAAAATATTTATCCTCTGTCTACCGATTAGAAATCACCCCGTGGCCAAAAAACTTCAACAAACCTTCACTAAACTAGAATTTTGTTTTCCTTTAACACCAAGGCATTAAGAAGTCTGAGAATCAACTCTAATTATTACAGCTGAAGGAATACAAAAATAATCTGTCTTTCAGGCATATTTCTTCTTATGGGGTCAAAATAACAAGGTCAGAGACGTGGATATTTTATTTTATTTTTGGAGAAAGAGTCTCAAGCTGTCATCCTGGCTGGAGTGCCATGCCATCATAGCTCACAGCAACCTCCAACTCTTGGGCACAAGTGATCCTCTTGCCTCTGTTTGTTTTCTATTTTTAGTGGAGACAGGGTCTTGCTTTTGCTCAGGCTGGTCTCGAACTTGTGAGCTTCAGCTATCCACCAGCCTCGGCCTCCCAGAGTGCTAAGATTACAGGCGTGAGCCACCTTGCCCAGCTTATAAATGTGGATATTTTAGATGGTAGTTTCGTATGACCTTTCAACTATACACTTTTAATAATATAATTGTTACAAAACAGTAAAAGCCAAGTTAGCTAAACTTGTAGATACATTTTGGGATCTAACTGCTACAAAACATCCCATTCTTAAATGTTTTTATAAAACTTCTAATATACAAGACAGATTTGTTATAAATAAAGATGGATTTATTCTTTGTCAAATGAAAAGACAGATTACCCAGAAAATGGTAGTCACACAGTTCTTGTATTGGAAGAGTATGAACTTATATATTACCATTTTACTCAGTGCTAAACAAATACTTAGAGCAATACAACAGAGGTTAGTTGGGCAGCACCTACGGTTCAGTGAGTAAGACACATGGCCCATATACCCAGGGTGGTGGGTTCGAACCCAGCCCCAGCCAAACTGCAACAAAAAAATAGCTGGGCATTGCGGCAGGCGCCTGTAGTCCCAGCTACTCAGGAGGCTGAGGCAAGACAATCACCTAAGCCCAGGAGTTGGAGGTTGCTGTGAGCTGTGATGCCACAGCACTCTACCGAGGGCAATAAAACGAGACTCTGTCTCTGAAAAAAAAAAAAAAGAAAGAAAGAAACAGGATAGTTTGACATTAAGTTTTCTAAAAGGGTTGAATATGCTATACTAATTTGCTGAAAGGATTATTTCAAAGTTCCCCTTCAAGGAAGATTGTTCAAGAATTTAGACTGGGCGGCACCTGTGGCTCATCGAGTAGGGCATCGGCCTCATATACTGAAGGTGGCGGGTTCAAACCCGGCCTCAGCTAAACTGCAAAACAGAAAAATAGCCAGGCGTTGTGGCGGGCGCCTATAGTCCCAGCTACTCAGGAGGCTGAGGCAAGAGAAGCCCAGGAGTTGGAGGTTTCTGTGAGCTGTGTGATGCCATGGCACTCTACCGAGAGCGATAAAGTGAGACTCTGTCTCTACAAAAAAAAAAAAAAAAGGATTTTGGCTTAGCACCTGTAGCACAGTGGTTATGGCGCCAGCAAGTCATATGCAGCGAGGAAGGCGGGGTCAAACCTAGCCCAGGCCAGCTAAACAATAACATGCAACAAAAAATAGCCAGGCGTTGGCTCGGCGCCTGTGGCTCAACGGGCTAGGGCACCAGCCACATACACCTGACCTGACAGGTTCGAATCCAGCCCGGGCCCGCCAAGCAACAATGATGGCTGCAACCAAAAAATGGCCGGGCATTGTGGCGGGCGCCTGTGGTCCCAGCTACTTGGGAGGCGGAGGCAGGAGACTAGTTTGGGCCCAGGAATTGGAGGTTGCTGTGGGCTGTGATGCCATGGCACTCTATCCAGGGTGACAGCTTGAGGCTCTGTCTCAAAAAAAAAAAAAAAAAAAAATAGCCAGGCGTTGTGGCAGGCACCTGTAGTCCTAGCTACTAGGGAGGCTGAGGCAAGAGAATCGCTTAAGCCCAAGAGTTTGAGGTTAATATGACCTGTGACACCACAGCACTCTACCCAGGGCAACACAGTGAGACTCTGTCTCAGAAGAAAAAAAAAAAAGAGTTTAGAAAAAAATACCAACAAGATAATTATCCTTGGGCGGCGCCTGTGGCTCATCAAGTAGGACGCCGGCCCCATATACCGAAGGTGGCAGGTTCAAGCCCGGCCTCGGCCGAACTGCAAAACATTAAAATAGCTGGGTGTTGTGGCAGGCGTCTGTAGTCCCAGCTACTTGGGAGGCTGAGGCAGGAGAATTGCCTAAGCCCAGGAATTGGAGGTTGCTGTGAGCTGCGTGATGCCACGGCACT
>CAUYRH010062640.1:0-23636 GCA_963574655.1 Perodicticus potto | reverse complement strand
CATTTTTTAAATGGCTGAAAAGGATTCCATAGTGTAAATATGCCACAGCTTGTTAATCCATTCCTGGGTTGGTGGGCATTTAGGCTGTTTCCACATTTTGGCGATTGTAAATTGAGCTGCAATAAACAGTCTAGTGCAAGTGTCCTTATGATAAAAGGATTTATTTTCCTTCTGGGTAGACGGTTATCTATAACTTTAAACTGCGGTCCCCAACCTCCAAGCTGCAGACTGGTTTTTGTCCACAGCCTGTTAGGAACTGAGCTATACAGCACCACCACTGGGGTTCTATCTCCTGTCCCATTCCCCTGACCATGAGAAAATTGTCTTCCATGGGAAACTAGTCCCTGATGCCAATAAAGGGTGGGGACCACCGGTTTTAAACCATATCCCTAACTGTAGAATAAAGAAGTTAGCTATGGCATAAAAATTGTTGGCATTATTCATAGTAAGAAGAGATATTTGGACACAGGGAGTCTTTTGTGATATTCTCAAAAATCACACATTGTAGGCAGCAACTCCTATATATGGCTCTGAACAAGTAATTTCATTGGATTTTACATGCCAATATCAAATTATCATTAGGATAGGTAATGTTTAAAATGTTTTTCTCTAAGATTTTACATGATTGTAAATCCTTGACTATTTATTTAAAGACTGATAGACTTACCCCATGAATGTACATGAGTTTCCATCTAATTTCTCAGTCGGGTGATACAGGCTGGGTGTTAAAGAAAGGATTACTTTCTTTAACTGAAAGAAAGTTACTGAAAGATTCTAGAACCTGTTTGCTTTTGAACATAGCTGTACTGTAGGAACAGAGTTATAGGCCAGGGGAGCTTATTATTATTTCTCCTAGGCCTAGGGCAGAAATTTTTGAAGAGTGACTTCACCCTCAAGCAAAAGCATCACTTGGCAACTTGATACAAGTGCAAATTCTCAAGCTTCAATCCTAGCTCCACTAAAAGAAAAACGCTGGAGGTGGAGCCCAAAAGTCCATGATTTCAAAAGAAGTCCTCTAGGTGATTCTGATACAGAACTATTAGCCTAAGAGACTCAAGCAATCTGTAGGGCCATGATTTGACAATAAAAATGGTTTAAAACTGGTACCAGGAAACTCTTGAACTCTGAATATACTGTCTTTGTGGTTTTCTTAGGTATGAGAGACAGAGGAAAAGCTTAGGTTTAGTTACCCTAACTCATTCAAAGTGTCTGTGTTGGCTCGGTGCCTGTAGCTCAAGTGGTTAGGGTGCCAGCCACATACACCAGAGCTGGCGGGTTCAAATCTAGCCCAGCCCGCCAAACAACGACAACTACAACCAAAGGAAAAAAAAATAGCCAAGCATTTTGGCGGGCGCCTGTAGTCCCAGCTACTTGGGAGACTGAGGCAAAAGACTCACTTAAACCCAAGAGTTTGAGGTTGCTGTGAGCTGTAACGCCATGGCAGTCTACCCAGGGCGACAGCTTGAGACTCTGTCTCAAAAAAAGGCCAGACCCTATGTTAAGTGTGCTTATCATCTGATTTAAGTCTTCACAATTCTCTCCTTTTATACAAGTGGATACTAAGATTTAAAGAATGTTAAGTAATCTGCACCAAATCCCATAGCTAGTAGGAACCAAAACCAGGACTGAAACCCAGATCTGGCTCCAAACTTGAGCTCTTAGAACCTGTTTATAAAGCCTTAAAAGATTTTGGTCGGGTCCATGCCTGTGGCTCATCGAGTAGGGTGCTGGCCCCATATACCGAAGGTGGCAGGTTCAAACCTGGCCTTGGCCGAACTGCAAAAACAAAAAAATAGCCGGGCGCTGTGGCAGGCACCTGTAGTCCCAGCTACTTGGGAGGCTGAGGCAAGAGAATCACCTAAGCCCTGGAGTTGGAGGTTGCTGTGAGCTGTGTGACACCACGGCACTCAACCGAGGGCGAAAAAGTGAGACTCTGTCTCTACAAAAAAAAAAAAAGAAAGAAAAGAAAAGATTTTGGTCAATTTTAGAGCATGGCCACCACCTCTCTTCCAAGATAAACCCCATAGGCAAGAGCTTAATTGAGTTGTAGCCTTCACAAATGGCTATACTCCCTATTCTTTTTTTTTTTTTTTAAAGGCTTTTTATTTATTTTGAGACAGAGCCTCAAGCTGTCACCCTGGATAGAGTGCTGTGGCATTACAGCTCACAGCAACCTCCAATTCCTGGGCTCAAGCGAGTCTCCTGCCTCTGCCTCCCAAGTAGCTGGGACTACAGGCGCCCGCCGCAATGCCCAGCCACTTTTTGGTTGCAGCCATCATTGTTGTTTGGCAGGGCCAGGCTGGGTTTGAACCTGCCAGCTCAGGTGTACGTGGCTGGCGCCTTAGCCCGTTGAGCCACAGGCGCTGAGCCTATACTTCCTATTCTGTCTGGACTTTTAAAAACTCAGAAATTATATACTCTACGCTATTATGTACAGGTTAAGGGAAATGCTTAGGAAATGCTTAGGACCAGAAATGTTTTTGGATTTTTTTTCAGATTTTGAAATATTTGTGTCATACTTACTGGTTCAGAACCCCAAATACAGAAATATAAAATCTGAAAATCTCCAATCTGAAATGTTCCAATAAAGTATTTGCATTGACTGTCATGTCAGTCTCAAAAAGTTTTGGACTTTGGAGCATTTCAGATTTTCAGATTTGGTATGCTCAACCTATAATAAAAGTATCATAATCTAAAAGACTTATCTTTTATGTCAGAATTTTAAGTAATTTACATGAAGGATGAAATTATTCTCTATTTAAAAATTTTTCTACCATGCAACAATTTCTAGCATAGTTATTAATTCTAGTAAATTTAATATTCCTATTTTTATATTAGTTGAAAATATGTCCCAATTCAATCCTTTCCTATATAGTAGTCTCTTTGCCAATAAATTTATAACACTATACCCAGATGTGTAGCAAACAAAATAACATTTAAGAGTCCTAAAAATACTTCCAATTTTAAAAAGTTTCAAAGTTTAGTAACTACCATGACCGGAGCACTTTCACTTCCTTTAATGAGCATGTATCTCAGTCAATCATTTTGCAAGTCACTGGGTTACACCATGAGGATGAACTATTTGAATAATAGGGTCAAAAATAGTCTAGTTTAGGCACTTTCAAGAGCAGCTGTAGCAACATGTACTTGTTAAAAATATATTGGAAACTGTTGGTTAAGCAAACCTGGAAGGAGCTCAGCTGAGAATACGCACAATGAAACACATGTTGGACTCACCGTGTCTTTGACAGCCATGAAGCAGTGACAGATCCAGCGCCGAGTGGTGCCATCACGACAAATATAAGAAAAGGCTCTATCAAAGTTCCTATCTGGGGCACAGAAAGAAACTTTCTCTATTGTCTGGTCAACTATGAGGTCCTAGAAAATGGGAAGCACAAAGAGCAGACTTTTGAGGTTATTCAGGCTTCTCAGAATAAACACAAGATGTTCATTTCACAATACAGAATCCCTACATCTGATACAACTAGGCTATGGAATAGCTAGATCTGTGTCTATTACTGAGAATTCTACTTAGGGGGGCTGGGCACAGTGGCTCACACCTGTAATCCTAGCACTTTGGGAGGCCAAGGCCGAGGCCGGTGGATTGCCTGAGCTCACAGGTTCAAGAGCAGCCTGAGCCAGAGCAAGACGCCCGTCTCTAAAATAGCTGGGCATTATGGCAGGTGCCTGTAGTCCCAGCTACTCGGGAGGCTAAGAAAAGAGAATTGCTTGAGCCCAAGAGTTTGACATTGCTGTTGAGCTATGATGTCATCGCACTCTACTGAGGGTGACAAAGAAAAAGAAAATTCTACTTAGGGGACATCCCAAGAGGCATTCTGCCCAGATGCCTCCCTTACTTCATTTATGTGTTCTAAAGTATTGCTTGTTCATTTTAGTTTTAGATCTCTTTTATACTAGGTTCTGTGTTCAATTTGATAATATATGTAAATCAAGAGGAATACAAGTCATGTCGAGCACCTCTTATAATTGCAGAAGTCAAATGTGAATTGAGTATTATATATATATATATTTTGAGACAGAGCCTCAAGCTGTTGCCCTGAGTGCCGTGGCATCACAACTCACAGCAACCTCCATCTCCTGGGCTCAAGTGATTCTCCTGCCTCCACCTCCCAAGTAGCTGGGGCGACAGGTGCCTGCCACAACGCCTGGCTATTTTTTTTTTTTTTTGGTTGCAGCCATCATTGTTTGGCGGGCCTGGACTGGATTTGAACCTGCCAGGTCAAGTGTATGTGGCTGGCACCTTAGCCGCTTGAGCCACAGGCGCCAAGCTGAGTATTAAAATTTTAATGACAGTTTTTTTGGGCTACACACCCATAGCACAGTGGTTACAGCACCAGCCACATGCAGCAAGGCTGGCAGGTTCGAACCCAGCCTGGGCTAGCTAAACAATGACAACTGCAACAAAAAAATAGCCAGGTGTTGTGGCAGGCTACTTAGGAGGCTGAGGTAAGAGAATTGCTTATACCCAAGACTTTGAGGTACCTGTGAGCTATGATGCCATAGCACTCTACTGAGGGCAACATAGTTTGTAAAAAAAAAAAAATATATATATATATATATATCACACACAGTTTTTTCCTTTCGTAAAACGTGTGTACTTTTTTGGGCACACTCTGAATATATATGTTCTTTTTTGCACCTTGCTTTTTTTCAACTAACAATATACCCTATCCAGTGAAATTTTTTATTTCAGATATTGTATTTTTTTTTAAATATTTTAGAATTAAACATTTATTTAAGTGTGTGCATTCAGAGGAAAAAATACAACTAACCCTCAAACTTCTCATTTCTTTTTTTTTTAAATACATGTATTTTATTATTCTTCACTGCATTATTTCCCCCCCCACCCCCCAGATATTATATTTTTGAAGTGTGAAATTTCCATTTGGTACTTTTTCATAGTTTCTATTCTCAGCTGAGATTTCCTACCTCTTCATTCAATGAGCATATTTTCCTTTTCATCACTGAATTTAGTCATAATACCTGTTTTAAAATCCTTGTTTGCTAGTTACAACATCAGGGTCATCTCAAGTTTGGGACCCTACTGATTGCATTTACTGATGAGAAGGAGTCAAGACTTTTCTGTTTCTTTGTATGCTGAGTAATTGCATTGCATTGCATTGTAGACACTGTGAGTGTTACCTGTAGAGAGCCTGGATCTATTACATTCATTGGAAGTGTTAAGTTTTTGATTTTATAGCAGGTAGTGAATTCAGTTATACTGTAATGGAAAATTCTATCTTCTGGACAGCAGCTCAAATATCAGTTTTTATATTAGTTGGGTCATTTGGAGTCTGCCTTATACCTGCTTATACTTGCTAAAGGGGTCAGAGATTTGGGCAGAATTTATATACAGAATTTGGGGTTCCCTCTCTTTGGCTTTCTCATTTTCAGTATTCCCCTTAACTTTTCAGTGGCTATCGTTACTTCAACTCCTGTCTTCTTGTTTTTCAGAACAGAAACACTAAGATTTTCTCACTTAAGTTTTAGCTACCCTAAATGGTACAGACCAGGACCCATCTTTAGGCTAGAAGCTGTGAAATGATAAATCACTCAGTGTAATTTCCTTCTTCCAAGTGTCAGCTTCCCTCCAGAATCTTCCTTCTTTGGGTTACTTTCTCGTACCTTCAAATAACTGGGTTGTTTTGTTCAGAGTATATAATTATTTGCAAGAGGATCAGTCCAATAAGAGCATTATTCAGTCACTGCTAGAAGTAAAACATGCTGAAGGCTTTTAAAAAGTTGTTAATTTTTTTCTTTGCAATATAAATATCATTTTCCTTCATATTTCCATCTATAATTCAATCATGTTTTCATCTACAATTTCATTAATTTATTCCTTTTTCTAAGAACCCTTCTAAGAGTTGGTTTCTATACTAAAGGTAGGCACAAGTGGAGAGATGGGATAGTAAGGCAGCTTGACATAGCTTCTTGCTCAAAGGTTAAGGACTTTAAAGTTTGGCTTTTGTTCCATAAATTTGTGCAGGGGATCAATGCATGGTCTTATAACAAACACTCATCCGAATATAGTATTAGTCTCTGGTTATAGCTAAATATGAGGGTGGGAAGATGAGTCCAGTGGTGACAAGCCATTGATTATAGTTTGATGTGAAAATAACTAAATTAATGCATGTTCTGTAAATAGCCACCACGGGACAACATCACTTTCTAACTTTTGTAAGTAACAATTAAATACATGGCCTCCAAGTATGGCAAATTTCATTCAAACACTAATGAAAACCACAGAAGTTCCTAAAAATAAGTTAATTAAAATGATCACTGTTTCTAACAATAATGTACTAAAATTTAAAACTATGGCTTCTCTTGAACTTAAAACCTTTAATAGAAGGCCAAGGACTAAAATGCAGCAATATTAAATCACTTAAAATTTACCAGGTAAGTTGGAACTGGAGATCATTATCTTAAGTGAAGTATCTCAGGAATAGAAAAATAAACATCACATGTATTCTCTAATAATTGGGAGTTAATAGATGGGCACAAAAGAGATGTAAAGTTCATTTGAAATCAAGAAGGGAGGACTGTGGGATAAAAACCTACCTGTCAGTTATAATGAACACGATTTGGGTGATAGGCACACATAAAGCCCCAACTTAAGCATTATAAAAGGTATCCACGTAAGAAAAACATTTTTACCCCCTTAATGTTTGAAATTAAAAAAAATTTATGAGGCAAGTTGCCTATCAAATCTGCTTCTTCCATGCCAGACTTTCTCCTCTTCCTGTAACATTTTGATGTTTCTGAAAAATTAATCTTCTTAATTTTTTTCCTGACTTTTAGGTCTCATAGGAATTTTAATTAATGATTAAATGACTTATACAGGGTGGCCATGAAGTTTGTGTGCAATTTAAAATATTGACTTTATGGCCACCCTGTATAATACTTTATGCTTTCTAGGGGCAGATCTGTATGTCTATTTTTATTTAGGCACCAAGAACCACTTTTTCTCAAACACAAAATGTTACCTGTGATTTGAGATACTGTTTGGATTCTAAGGAAATGTTAACCAAGGAGCCATTTACTAGTCCTTAAGATGTCCTTCAACTGGGTTTACAGTCAAAAGGCAGGTTAATTAGTTCAAATATCATTTTCTAAAAATAGCGCTTTCTAAAAACAGTGGGTTTTTGGTTTGTTTGTTTTTTGAGACAGTTTCAGTTTGTCGCCCTCGGTAGAGTGCTGTTACAGCAACCTCAAACTCTTAGGCTCGGGTGGCACCTGTAGCTCAGTGAGTAGGGCGCCAGCCCCATATGCCGGAGGTGATGGGTTCAAACCCAGCGCCTGCCAAAAACTGCAAAAAAAAAAAAAAACTCTTAGGCTCAAGCAATTCTCTTGCCTCAGCCTTCCAAGTAGCTGGGACTACAGGCATGTGCCACTATGCCCAGGTAGTTTTTCTATTTTTAGTGGAGATGGGGTCTTGCTCTTGCTCAGGCTGGTCTCGAACCTGTAAACTCAGGCAATCCACCCACTTTGGCCTCCCAGAGTGTAAAGACAATGTTTTCTTTTCTTTTCTTTTTGCAGTTTTTGGCCAGGGCCGGGTTTGAACTCGCCATCTCCGGTATATGGAGCCGGTGCCCTACTCCTCGAGCCACAGGTGCCGCCCCTTTTTTTCTTTTTGAGACAGAGTCTCAAGCTGTTGTGCTAGGTAGAGTTCAGTGGTGTCATAGCTCACAGTAACCTCCAACTTGAGCTCAAGCGATCCTCTTGCCTCAGTTTTTCTATTTTTAGTAGAGAGAGGGTCTCACTTCTGCTCAGGCTGGTCTTGAACCAGTAAGCTCAAGCAATCCACCCACCTTGGCCTCCCAGAGTGCAAGGATTACAAGCATAAGCCACCATGCCTGACCCCAAGACAGTGTTTTCTTAAAGAACAAGAAGAAATTTTAGAAGATGTGGCCTATCTTCTTCTTTTTTGTTATGATAGAATATCACTCAGTTGCCCTGGGTAGAGTGCCGATGGGTCATAGTTCACAGCAAACTCAAACTCTTGGGCTTAAGTGATCCTCTCGCCTCAGCCTCCCAAGGAGCTGAGACTACTGGTTCCTGCCACAATGCCTGGTTAGTTTTTTCTATTTTTAGTAGAGGCAGGGTCTTGTTCTTGCTCAGACTGGTCTCCGACTCCTCAGTTCAGATGATCCACCCACTCAGTCTCCCACAGTGCTAGGATTACAGACCTGAGCCACTGTGCCAGCCCCATCATCTTTTTTTTTACAGTTTTTGGCTGGGGCTGGGTTTGAACCCGCCACCTCCGGCATATGGGGCTGGCACCTTACTCCTTTGAGCCACAGGTGCCACCCCCATATCTTCTCTTTAAAAAATTTTAAATTATGATAAAAGGTCCATTATCTTTTTTTTTGGTTGGAGTTGGGTTTGAACCTGCCACCTCCAGCATATGGGGCCAGCACCCTACTCCTTTGAGCCACAGGCGCCGCTGGTCCATCATCTTTTATACCAGATTTGTGGAGGTGAAAATTTTTAATTTAACAGAACGAAAACAGAACTCAGAGCTTAACATTGAATGCTAATGCTTAGTATATTATATAAACATACTATGTCATGTAGAACAAAATGTTGAGATAATTTCTGTTTTTCATAGGGCAAATGAGTATATTAGTTTCCTGAGTTTTAATAGACTCTCAAAAGAATGTACTTTGGACAAGGAGGCAGGGTATGGAATGAATATAACAGCTTAATGGCATTATATTTGATCATTAGAGATTTAAAAAAACATATGAACAATTTCATTTAAGCTTACAAAAATCTTACCTTAGTTTTTTCATCAACAACTCTAAGTCCATCTGCTGAGACCCACAAAACTGCCTTAACTGCTTTCTTTCCAGTCTTTTAAGGGAAACCACAAAGAGAAGAAGGAGAGACAAAAATATTTTTAATATTAAAAAAAGGTCATTTCCACAGAAAACACTGACTTCTATCTTCCAAAAGTCCCAAGTACAGATGGAGTCCAAGTTCAGGAAGGGTGCCCAAAGCCAAATACACAAACCGAACTGGAAAAACACTCAGGAAAAAACAAGCCAGAGCCATTATTTTAGAAACACAATGCAAAACAATAAGATAAAATTAAGTAACGGAGAAAGGACAGATGGAATAAAAACTAAGATATCACATTCCATAAAGGGGAAAGAATTCATAACTAGATTCTTTGCCCACTTAAAAAAAATCAAGAAAACCAAGAGTCAGGTAAATATTAAATACATAAGGAGTTACACCACAAGTAGCTTCTACAAGCGTACTTAAGAGTTGACATAACATATAAATCTAAATTGAGATGCTGACCATGCCACTACCCTCTGACCCCAATAGTATAGCAGGACCGTTGGTTACCTAAAATTTTCATGTTACAAATGCAGTAAGTCTTCATTATTCTATTCAATTTTTTTCTACTTCTTGTAAAGCTCTTCTTATCCAATAATACTATTATAAAAACCATTATTTCTTCTCTCGGGATTACCACAGAACTGGCTTTTAAAAATTTTTGTTTAAATCTATTTTTCTTTTAGAGATAGGGTTTCACTATGCTGCACGGGCTAGAGTGTTGTGTCTGTTCATGCAAGTGGGATCACAGAGCACTGTAACCTCAAATTCCTAGGCTCAAGCAGTCTTCCTGCCTCAGCCTCCCAAGTAGCTGGGACTACAGGTGCTGTACCTGGCTTTGGTTTGGCTTTTAATTTGATATTAAGTAAATGGAGTCATTTCTGGGACATACGAGGATTTAAAAACTCAGAAAAAAATAATTTCGTATAATGAATTTTCTTTTTACTGGCTGAGAAAAGCCTTTTTAGGCATATGCTAATCATATGAGTGTAAGCTGATGTATGATTTCTCCAATGATGGAATGTAAAAGTAAAAGAGCAGTTAAAAAGAAAGGATGATACAGCAAAATTAAACAAAGCAGAACAAAGGTTGAGAACAGGTTTTAGATTGTCATAAAAAGTATAGATCATAGGTGGGCATTGCAAATTTCTAGGAAGGCTGAGACAAGAGGATCACTCGAGCCTGAGAGTTTGAGATTGCTATGAGCTATAATGCTACAGCCCCCTAGCCAGAGCAACAGAAGTGAGACTCTTGTCTAAATTAAAAAAATATAGAGAGATATCAAAAAGAAACTGGTGCTAAGACTAGAGCAGCAGCCTCTAGGAGAGACAAGTAAGAATAACAGACACTTTCTACCATTCTCCTCTGTGTCTAAGCCTAGGAATTCTTGATAAGGGAGGCCTGGCCTTCTTTAAATGAACTGTTGAGATCTACTTGGCTTCATCATCTCTACCTTCAACACAAATTTGATGAATGCCTATAATATGCCAGCCAGTGGAAATACTCGGAAGAGCTCACAGTCCATTGAAAGATGACACTTACATAAACAAAAAATAAATAATACAGTAGTAAGTGTTACAGAAGAGCTGAGAACAAGACACAATGATGCCAGAAAGGAGGTATAATCAAATCTATTTATGGAACTAGGAAAGGTTACAAAAGAGAAGACTGATCTGGGTCCTGAATGATCTTTTTTGACACCCTAGGTGGGAGTAGGGAAGCAGGGAATTAACAGAGGTAGTGGACAAGTCAGGCAGAAGAAACAGCAGTATGGGACGTGGAAGCAAATAACACGGTAAGTCCGGAGCTCTACAAATATTTCAGTGTGGCTTGGTAAGCAGGCTGGGTGAGAGAGGAGCAAGAGAGATAAAGAGTAGGAAAGGCCTAGTCTTGAAAGGCATTGTATACCCCTGGCATTTAATCTTAATTCTCTGGGTAATTAGAAGCCAAGGAAGTAATTAAAACACAATATAAGAGATTTACATTTTAAAAACATCACTTTGAAAGCAGTGTAGAAGGGTTGGAGAGACTGGCCAAGGAAGCAGGAAGACCATAAGATTGTGGGTGTGAGAAAATGTGAGTTGAGCTCCCTTGGCTGAGATAGGTATGAAGATGAAAAGATTTTACTTAAAGGGAAGAGTTGAGGATTCCTCTTTGGTTCCTGGGTAAGGAGGGTACCACTAACCAAAATAAAGAACAGATGAAAAATCAAGTTTGAGATAAGAATAGGACTTCAATTTTAGTATGCAAAATCCAGGTGAAGACATGGATAGATAATTGGATATATAGGTCTGAAACTCAGAAGAGAATTCTAAGAGAATTGGGAGACATTAATAATCAGAGTAATAAGAGGCTAAGGACACTAGAACACCAATAATTAAAGAATTGGGAGAGAAATGAATAGTTCCTTGAAATATGAGAAAAGGAATAGTATGAGGGACAGGAGAATGGAGAGAAAGTAGTGTCACTGAAACTAAGGGAGAAGAGTTTCAAAAAGTAATGGATGGGGTGTTGCCTGTGGCTCAAGGAGTAAGGTACCAGCCCCATATACTGGGGGTGGTGGGTTCAGGCCCGGCCCTGGCCAAAACTGCAAAAAAAAAAAAAAAAAAAAAAAGTAATTGATGGTCCAAAATGTAAAATATTACATAATGATCAAGTAAGTAAAAATTTGAAAAATATCCACTGGAGTGGCTCCTGCCTGTAATCCTAATACTCTGGGACAATAAGACTGGTGGATCATCTAAACTCAGGATTTAGAGACCAGCCTGAGCAAGAGCAAAACCCTGTCCCTCCTAAAAGTAGAAAAACTAGCCAGGAGATTTGACCACTGCCTGTAGTCCCAGCTACTCAGGTGGCTGAGGCAAGAGGATCACTTGAGCCTAAGAGTTTGAGGTTACACTCTACCCCGGGCAACAGAATGAGACTCTGTCCCCCCAAAGGAAAATATCCACTGAATTAAAAAAAATGAAGGTAAGGGGCACCTGTAGCTCAGTGGTTAGGGTGCTGGCCACATGCTCCAGGGTTGGTGGGTATGAACCCGGCCCGGGGCCCACTAAACAAAAAAATAAATAAATAAAATAAATAGCTGGGCATTGTGGTGAGCATCTGTAGTCCCAGCTACTAGGGAGGCTGAGACAAGAGAATTGCTTGAGCCTGAGAGTTTGAGGTTGCTGTGAGCTGTGACGCCAGTACGCTCTACCAAGGGCAACAAATTGAAACTGTCTCAATTAAAAAAAAAAAAAAAAAAAAAAAATTGAAGGTATGGTCACATGATAAAGGTCATGATGGTTAATGTTATGTGTCAACTTTGCTAAGCTATGGTTATCCAGATACTTGATCAAACACTAGTTAAAATGTTGCTGAGAAGGTATTATGTAGATATGATTACCATTTACAATCTCAACATAAGGAACGAGGCCCATTGTACTGATAAGTACATGTGGTGCATGTCCGATCTATGAAAATTAGGTTAACTTGAGGTAGTTAATGCTATTGTAGTTGAAGGCCTCAGAGCAAAAACAGGTTTTCTAGGGGAAGAAGAAATCTTGCCTGAGTTTCCAGCCTGCTGACCTCTATAAATTTCAGACATGCCAACTAGTCCCTATAACTGCTTGAGTCAATTTTTAAAATAAACATATTTTTTACTGGTTCTTTCTTTCTGGAGGACCCTGACTTATACAGAAGTGGAAGTTAGACTAGAACAGATTAAGAAGTAAATGAAAGGTGAGAAGAATCTACAAATATTAAATACTCAAAAGCTTTTCTATAAAAAGCTTTGTGGGGCCTCCTTAGCCAATAATGATATTGGGTAGCCAATGAGCGATGAGCAGAGGATCAACGGGAAGTCTTTAAAAATTGTGATAAACTATAGGCCGGGTGCGGTGGCTCACGCCTGTAACCCCAGCATTTGGGAGGCCGAGGTAGGCGGATCACCTAAGCTCACCAAGTTTGAGACCAGCCTGAGCTAGAGCAAGACTCCATCTCTAAAAACGGCTGGGTGTTGTGGCGGGCCCCTGTAGTTCCAGCTACTCAGGAGGCTGAGGCCACAGATTCTCTTTCTCTCTTTTCTTCACCCTCGGTAGAGTGCAGTGGCTTCACAGCTCACAGTAACCTCTACCTCTTGGGTTTAAGTGATTCTCTTGCCTCAGCCTCCTGAGTGGCTGGGACTACAGGCGCCCGCTACAATGTCCGGCTATTTTGTTTTTGTTGTTGCAGTTTGGCTGGGGCTGGGTTTGAACCCACAACCATTGGTATATGGGTCCAGTGACCTACCCACTGAACCACAGGCGCTGCCCGACAAGAGAATCTCTGGTGCCCAAAAGTTTGAGGTTGCTGTGAGCTGTGATGCTAGAGCACTCTCAGGGGGGGCGACAAAGTGAGACTCTGCTTCAAAAATAAATAAATAAATATTGTGATAAAGTAGCACATTAAATTAGAAAAATGATGGGATTTGTAAGACAAATTATGAATCTGGTGGCGCCTGTGGCTCAGTCAGTAAGGCGCCGGCCCCATATACCAAGGGTGGTGGGTTCAAACCTAGCTCCGGCCAAACTGCAACAAAGACAACAAAAAAAATAAATTATGACTCTGAATTCAGTGCTATAAATACACTATTCATAAGTTCAGCAGGTTATGTAGCCCTCTGAGCTTTCTTTCTTTCTTTTTTTTTCTTTTTTTTTTGGCCAGGATTGGGTTTGAACCCACAACCTCCAGCATATGGAGCCGGTGCCCTACTCCTCTGAGCCACAGGCGCTGCCCTTTATTTCTTTATCTGTTAAAATATTTGTAGGTTGGTGAGGGACTTTACCTAACAAATGCAATCAGTGTAATCTGGTTTCTTGGACCCTCAATGAATCCCCAATAATAAAAAAAAAAAAAAAAGAGAAATAGGTAAGGTTTAATAAATAAGACTAACAGCTAAAAAAAAAAAAGAAAATTTGTAGGTTGGTTAGAAGGATCTCAGTGTTTGGGGGTGGGGGGAGGTGGCTAAGGAGGCCCCATACAAACCTGTCCCCCTTCTTTTCCTCCTAAAACAAAGAACACAAAGGACCTAATTAGTACCATCCTAAATTCAAAATTCCACTAAAGGACCCCAGCCAAAGCCCTCCAGCCAAGCTGTGGAATTTGCCTACCCCATAGGCCCCATATAACAGCGGTCTCCAACTGCCCCCTAGCCTGACGGCATCTTTGTCCTGCCCAGGGGTATCTCTGTCCCTTTCAACAAACCTGGTCTGAACGTCTCGGCTCCCAGCCTTGTCTCTGGGTGCTACTGCACCACCTTTCATACAGTACCTGCACTTTAAATAGGGTAGTAATTATCATTATCATATCAATAAACTTTAAAAAACCACTCAGTAGTAAAGCTTCTTCAAAGAATGTTACATACTTTCAACAAAAATGAAATCTTCTACAGTAGATCATGCTTCTATGCTAAATGAGAAAAGCCAGTGAAACAATGAAGACAGAAAAAGAGAATAATTAGAGAATGAGTCATACAGGAGGATGGAAGGGACTAAAATACAAATTTTAGACAGGAGGAGCAATGTCCCTTCCTTTGATATGGGGGGACGGAGTGAGGCTGAGTAGAGATGAAGACAGATTTGTAGATAGAGAAGTCGCAAGTTCAGGAAACTCACTATGGAGAACCACAAATCCATCTGTAGAGGAGATGAAAGTGCCTGCTTCACCTTGCTGGGGAGAGGAAGAAAGACAGGCACAGTAAAATAGTAAAAGATTTAGAAAACCAGTATGGGCATAGTAGTATAGTGACTAAGAACCAGACTGTTGTCTAGGTTTAAAGTCTGTTTCTACAACTTCCTAGTAGTATGACCAAGGCCAGGTTAACTTCTAATGCTTCAGTTTCTACTGAAGTTTCTATATAATGAATTAATAATCACGTGTACTTCATAGGATTGTGAAGATAAAGTGAAGTAATGTATATAAAAGGTTTATAAATAGTAGTGTGGTCATATAATTTCCTGTCCAAACTGGGAGCCCTTTGAAGGTAAAAGGTGATACTATTAAAACCCAGAAACAGGTGTTACATGAATGCTGTTCCAGGCAAACTGGGACAATTGTCATGCCACCAACAATATTTAAGGAACACTTATGTAACATTTACTATTTTGCTGGAAGGTAAACTCCATGACGGCAGGATTTTCCATCTGTGTTCTTCACTGCTCTATCCCTGACAGCTTGAACAAGGTCTGGGACAGAGTAGGCATTGAAGAGATACTTGTTGAAAGAATACATTTGCTAAATATCTGCTGTGGGAAATGGGAGACAGCTGATCAGTGATATAGAAGACTGCCAAATGGCACTGACAATCCTGTGTAAGACATTTAAATCTACAGTTTTATCAGCCTCCCCATTGTGTAGTTATAGCCTGAAGTGTTCGGCATCTGAGGCAGTACTAGGACTACTTCAAGGTAAGAAGATGAAGGATGAGAAAAGTAAAAGGTCAATAGTCAATGCGACTATTCTATAGTTAGTCATCTTACAATATTCAGGGAAATATTTAAAATTTTCTTGGTCTAAACAGTTATAAAAACATTTGTGCATATAGCACACTCCCTGGGTGCAAGATACAACTACAACTCTGATTTTTACCTGTCATGTGCAAATTATGTAACTTAATGGTTTGTACCTTCATATTACTCTGAAATAAAAAAGAATGAAAATAAATGCTTCAAATGTCCCCCCTGAAAATTTGTTTTTTGAGATATGCTTTTATAATATTTATAGTATTGTACTAATGTATCAGTGAGGAATTGTATTTGTCATACTTCATAGCCTCTGATTTCTCTAAAGAGGGGGGAAAAAACAAGATAATAAGAATTCTTTTTGTATTTGTTCATACCTTTTGGTACTGGTACTTTAATGCCACTATAGTTTGCCACATTATAATTACTTCAGTTAGATACTAAGATACTACTGCTCAAAGATAGTAAAGCTGAAATTAAGTCCAGACTTCCTCTCATATATTTTCTTTCTTTTTTTTTTTTTTGAAACAGAGTCTCACTATGTTGCCCTGGGTAGAGTGCCATGGTGTCACAGTTCACAGCAACATCAAACTCTTGGCCTTAAGTGATTCTCTTGCCTCAGCCTGCCAAGTAGCTGGGACTACAAGCGCCCGCTACAAAGCCCAGCGATTTTTTGGTTGTAGTTGTCATTGTTGTTTGGCAGGCCTGGGCTGGATTCAAAACCGCCAGCTCCAGTGCATGTGGCAGGTGTCCTAGCCGCTGAGCCACAGGCGCCGAGCCTCATAAATTTTATAGTAACAGCACTTCCATATTATTTGTAAACTTCAGAGTCTTTCATTCTGAAAACATAAACTAAGATTTCTGGGTACTTTTAAGAAAGGAACATCAATGTTATCAAGAAGATGAAAATTTTTTTTGTTTTTGTTTTTTTTCTGAGACAAAGTCTTGCTATGTTGCCCTTGGTAAAGTACCATAGCGTCACAGCTCACAGCAACCTCAAACTCTTAGATGCAAGTGATCCTCTTGAGTAGCTGGGACTACAGGCGCCTGCCACAACGCCCATCTATTTTTTGGTTGCAGTTGTCATTGCTGTTTAGCAGGCCCGGGCTGGGCTCGAACTTGCCAGTCTTGGTGTCTGTGGGCTGGCGCCCTACCCACTGAGCTACAGGAGTTTTTGGTTTTGTTTGCCCTAAAGCTGCCTACTTAAACCAATATCCTAGGAGATCAGGTCAAAGTTAACTACCCACAGGATTGAGAAGATAACCCAGAATAAGTATGAAAAGTAGAATTTATATACATCTTAGTGGCACAATCACCTCTTGAAAAAAAAAAGAAAAAAAAGACAGCCAGGTGTGGTGGCTCATGCCTGTAATCCTAGCACCCTGGGAGGCCAAGGCAGGAGTACTGCTAGAGGTCAGGAGTTTGACACCAACCTGAGCAAAGAGAGATCCCTGTCTTTACTAAAAATAGAAAAAATTAGCCAGGTATGATAGCAGGTACCTGTAGTCCCAGCTACTCAGGAGGCTGAGGCAGGAGGATAGATTGAGCCCCAGTTTGAGGCTGCTGTGAGCTAGGCTGAGGACATGGCACTCTAGCCTTGATGACAGAGTGAGACTCATAAGCTGATGTCTCAAAAAAAGAAAAAAAGTCTACAAGCTTCAGGTACTAATAAAAATGTGGTAATAGGTACACAGATATGAGACGCTATGAATTATTTTATCACCAGTGTTCCAACACTTTCTGTTTTAATCATAATTGCAAAGTTATAGGTAGAAATTCACATGGACTAATGTCAGTGTCACGAAAAACAATTATACAATAAATATAAAATTGCTTATTCTTCTAAGAAAGAAAATGAAGAAAGAAAGAAAAAAAGTAAGGGAGGGAGGGAAAGAGAGAAGGAAAAGAAAAAGGGTCTAGGCTGGGAGTAGTAGTTCACGCCTGTAATCCTAGCACTCTGGGAGGTCAAGGCAGGTGGACTGCCTGAGCTCACAGGTTCGAGACCAGCCTGGGCCAGAGCAAGACCCTGTCTCTAAAAATAGCCGGGCGTTGTGGCGGGCACTGGTAGTCTCAGCTACTTGGGAGGCTGAGGCAAGAGAATTGCGTAAGCCCAAGAGTTTGAGGTTGCTGTGAGCTGTGATGCCACAGCACTCTACCAAGAGTGACAAAGTAAGACTCTGTCTCCAAAAAAAAAAAAAAAGAAAAAAGAAAAAGAAAAAATGGGACTAACATGGGCAGAACTTTACTGCCTTCGAATTTAAAATGGTGAAATCTGAGCAGAAATGTAAGTTAACCTATAAGTGAAAAGTGAAAAAAATACTGATATAACTTTCAAGTAGTTCCTCTACTAGCTAAATATCCAGCTTAGATTTTAAAATTTAATGTCTGTCTTAAAACCTTTTATTATGGGTAGATATAAACTTATATTAGGCAATTAGGCAGGCTTTGACATTGGAGAAAATAATAGCAGTGGATTTATTAAAAATTACCAAATCAGGGCTCAGTGCCTGTAGCACTTATGACGCCAGCCACATACACTGAGGATGGCGGGTTAGAACCTGGCCCAGGCCAGCTAAACAATGACAACTGCCAACTGCAACAAAAAATAGCTGGGCATTGTGGTGGGTGCCTGTAGTCACAGTTACTTGGGAGGTGGAGGCAAAAGAATCACTTCAACCCAAGAGCTTGAGGATGCTGTGAGCTGTGACGCCACAGCACTCTACCGAGGGCGACATAGTAAGATACTGTCTCAAAAAAAAAAAAAAAAAAAAAATTACCAAATGAGGAAACTTGTACCGTAAGTAAAAGAAATATACATGGGCCGGATGAGGTAGCTCATGCCTGTAATCCTAGCACTCTGCGAGGCTGTATCAAGAGAACTGCTTGAACCCAAGAGTTTGAGGTTGACATGAGCTGTGTACACAATGGCATTCTACCAAGGGCAACAAAGTGAGACTGTTTCAAAAAACAAAAACAAAAACAAAAAAAGAAAGAAATACACATGAAAAAATGGTGAAAGAACATAAAGTGGTTAGAAAAATGATAAAGAAATAGTAACTTAAGTTCAGCACTTGATAAGTTATAACATGACTTTCTCCTAAATATATATAAAAGCTACCCACAGTAAAAGGCAATTGAAATAACCAATTACAATAAAGAACTGCTAACTACCTCCCTATCTCCAGAGCATTTTTTTTTTTTTAGAAACCGCTTTAATTTGAAAAAGGATGAAGATGACAAAATAGTGATATTCTTGGTAGGCTGAAAGATCTTTACATTGCTCTTTCATTTTACATACTGATGTTATCCTGGGAAGAAATGAATTAGAGTTGGAGGAATGAGCTTTTCAACTGTTTAAATCAGGGATTGGCAAACTTTTTCTGTGAAGAGTCAGACAGCAAATATTTTCTTTCTCTGCAGCATGAAAGCAGCCATGGACAATATATAAACAAACAGGCAAAGCTTTGTTCCAATAAAACTTTACTTATAAAAACAAATACAGTAATGAGTCAGAGTTTGCTGACTTTGGATAGAAAACATAATCTCTGGAAAGTAATTATTAATTGAATCATTTTGTGAAGGTAATTCATTATATTGAAATATTAGACCTATTGAAAAAATGTCCCAGAATTGTTTTATTTTTTCCTTTTTTTTGAGACGGAGTCTCACTATATTACTTTCGGTAGAGTGCGGTGGCGTCACAGCTCACAGCAACCTCAAACTCCTGGGCTTAAGCAATTCTCTTGCCTCAGCCTCCCAAGTAGCTAGGACTATAGGCACTTGCCACAATGCCTGGCTATTTTTTTGTTGTTGTTGTTGTTGCAGTTGTCATTGTTGTTTAGCTGGCCTGGGCCAAATTTGAATCCTCCACCCTCAGTGTTTGTGGCCAGTGCCGTAATCACTGTGCTACGGGTACCGAGCCTTATTTTTCCTTTTTAATATTTGGCATATGTATTTATATTCATTCTATCTATTATGCTAAAGTGTGACATCTTTGGTGTTACCCAACTCAAAAATTCTACATTTCCCAAGATCATCAATGAGGTAAGATCATGCAATTAATCAATATATATAGAAGTGGTATCTGGAGGCAAGATAGCTCTGCTGAGCATATGATAGGTAAGAGCAAAAAGATTAAGCAGATGTTCTACTAAGCAAAGGAATGCTAAAAGACACATGGAAGCATAATTTGGTATGCCATAGCCATGAAATGTTAAGAAGCAACAGCACCAAACACACCAATTTGGGAAGGAAGAGCAGGCCAAGTCACTCTTTGGGAGCAACAGGGATCTGCAATTCTACAGTGCAAAATACCTTCAGCTACAATCCCAAGAGGTCTTCAAAGGAACCTATGCGTAAAGAATCACTGGTGAGTCTTTCAACCACATTTACACATACACATAACCCAGTGATCAGAGTAATGATGATACATTAACCAGGCAACTATGACACAGTGTGCCTTGTAATAAAATAACAAATGGAATTCTCTTCTCTCAGAGAAAACTCGGCTTCTTTTTTAACCTGAGGACAAAAGTCTTGAAGCCTATACAGTAACTTGATATTTGAATTTCTGGACAGAATGGTATAATGAGCAAATCTGGTCTTATAATTCCCAGATACAATGACTAGTCCCCAAAGAACAAAACAGTAAAGGGACAGAAACAAAACTTTTTTTAGGATCTGAGGCTGGCTCTATCTCTAAAGTCTGGTCATTAAAAGAATAGTAATTTTTAATCTTGGACACTAAGGTACACTATTCCTGTACTTTATTAAATGAGAGGGGCATTTAAAGGCTTTTGGGAAAAACACAAGGGTGGTAGCATGCCATGAATCACATAGCAAAGGAGAAATTTTTGGAGGCAATTTAGCTTTTCTAGTCCTCCCAATCACTTTAATTGGGGGGAAGGGGACATCTATGGATTATTTTAATATTAAGTTCATATTTCAAAAGTATATAATAGATGAAATGAAAATTCCATAGGCATCTCAAATTCAACCTGTCCAAATTCAAATTCATCATACTCTTTCTGACAATGAATGATTACCACCCCTTTAATCATATATGCCTGAAATTTGGGTTTCATCTGTTTCCTTCTCCACATTCCTAGGTTGAGTAAGGAGCAATCCCCTCTAATCCCAAAGTCTCTGAAAAGTGCTGCTCTGCCTGAATAGTTTTCTCCTCTTAGTTTAACTAGAACTCAGAGTTTTAAGACTCAAGCTTAGATGTCATTTCCTAGAAACCTTCTTTTACAACCTTTTACATTCATTCTTCGTTTTTGTTCCAGTATCACTTGTTGTTGTTACAAAATTTGGTAATCATTTCTTTCCCTGTTTGATTCCTCAACACTACAGTGAACTTGAGTGTAGTACATTTACCAATCATTCATGTATTCATTCACTAACTCAAATATTTTGGAGCAGCTACTAAGGACCATACATTATTCTAAGCACTGAAGATTCAGCAGTGAACAAAATAGGTGAAGATCTCTGTCTCAGAAAGCTTACATTTTAGTGAGCAAGAGATGAACAAAGATAAGTAAAGAGGGCAGCGCCTGTGGCTCGAGTGGGGAGCCAGCCCCATATACTGAAGGTGGCGGGTTCAAACCCGGCCTTGGCCAAACTGCAAAACAGAAAAACAGCCGGGTGTTGTGGTGGGTACCTGTAGTCCCAGCTACTTGGGAGGAGGAGGCAAGAGAATCGCCTAAGCCCAGGAGTTGGAGGTTGCTGTGAGCTGTGTGATGCCACAGCAATCTACCGTGGGCGTTAAAGTGATACTCGGTCTATACAAAAAAAAAAAAAAAAAAAAAAAAAAGATAAGTAAAATATATGTTATGACAAACAATAATAAAGAGAAAAGTAAAGCTCGGAAGAGTAACAGGAATGTGTATGGAGATGGATGGTGTTCGACTTTAAAAATTGGGTTATCAGAACAGGTGTGGTGGCTCATGTCTGTAATCCCAGAAATCTGGGAGGCCCAAGCAGGAGGACTGCTTGAGCTCAGGAGTTTGAGATCAGCCTGTGCAAGAGTGAGACCCCTGTCCCTACTAAAAATTAGAAAAACCAGCCAGGTGTTGTAGTGTGTACCTCCCAGCTACTCAGGAGGCTGAGGAAGAGGATTGCTCAAGCCTAAGAGTTTGAGGTTGCTGTGAGCTATGATGCAACAGCACTCTACCCAGGGTGACAGAGTGTGACTCTGTCTCAAAAAGAGAAAAAAAAAGTAAGGTTATTAGTAAATGCCTCATTGAGAATGGGGTTTTTGAATAAAGGGAAAGAAATGAGAAAGTCAGTCATATATGTATCTGGATGATGTGTGTTCCAAACTGAGGTTGAAGCATGTACAAAGGTCCTGAGGTGGAAGTACTCCTGGTATATTTAAGCAAAAGCAAGGAGGCTGGTGTGGCGGAACAGAAGGAACCAGAGGAGGTAAGAGGGACGGCACCCGTAGCTCCGTGGGTAGGGTGCTGGCCACATACACTGAGGCTGGTGGGTTCAAACCCGGCCCCAGCCAAACTGGAACAAAAAAATAGCCAGGTGTTGTGGCGGGCGCCTGTAGTCCCAGCTACTCAGGAGGCTGAGGCAAGAGAATTGCCTAAGCGCAGGAGTTGGAGGTTGCTGTGAGCTGTGATGCCACAGCACTATACCGAGGGCAACAAAGTGCAACTATGTCTCAGAAAAATAGAAACAAAAACAAAAAAGGCTAACTCAGGAGGGTATCTCAAGAAGAGATGATGGGGGACAATAACGGAAGCATGGGCAGTAGGATGCTACCGTAATGATTCAAGTGAGAGGATACGCTGGCTTGGACCAAGGTAGTAGTGGACGGTGAGAACTGATTAGGTTCTTAAAGGCTCAAGGAGACAGAAATTATTAATAGACTGCACACAGGGTAAGATAAGAGAAAGAGGAGTCAAGGCGAAATTCAAGATTTTTGGATGGAGCACAAGGACAGAGTTGCTGTATACTGAGACTAGGAAAGAACTAAAGGAAAGTAGCTTGGGGAGAGAAGGCTCAGGAATTAGGTTTGTAACATATTAAACTATGAGATGCCTCAGCCAGGTGCATTGGCTCATGCCTGTAATTCTAGTATTCTAGGAGGCCAAGGTGGGAAGATCACTTGAGGTCAGGAGTTTGAGACCAGCCTGAGCAAGAGCAAGACTCTGTCTCTACCAGAGATAGAAAAATTAGTTGGGCATTGTAGCACATGCCTATATTCCCAGCTACTCGGGAGGCTGAGGCAGGATTGCTTCAACCCAAGAGTCTGAGGTTGTGAGCTAGGCTGACACCACAGCACTCTAGCCTAGGCAACAGAGTGGGACTGTCTCAAAAACAAACAAAAAAGCATAAGATGCCCATTAGACATCAAAATGGAGATATTTAATAATGATAATGACACTTGACACTTATCTACTAAAAGCCATCCTGTACACTTTATATTTATTAATCTAATCCTCACAACCACATGTGGTAGGTGTTAGTCACAAAGCTACTAAGTGCCTGTGCCAGGATTAAATGCAAGTAATTTGTGCCCTGGACTCCTATGCTACATTGTTCTAAAACAGAAATACTACCATGAAACTCAGGGGAGATACTGGAGAAATAAAGTTCAAAACCCTCAGCATATAGATGATATTTAAAGCCATGAACTAGATGAGATGAACAAGGGAGGGGTGCAGGCAGAGGACAATTGACAGACTGAGAAGTGGGCAGTGATATAAGGAGAAAACAAGGAAAGTATGATGCCCAGACTCCAAATAAAGAGTGTTTTGGGCGGTGCCTGCGGCGCCTGTGGTTCAGTGGTTAGGATGCTGGCTCCATATACCGAGGGTGGTGGGTTTGAACCCAACCCCAGCCAAACTGCAACAAAAAAAAAGCATTGTGGCAGGCACCTGTAGTCCCAGCTACTTGGGAGGCTGAGGCAAGAGAATTGCCTAAGTCCAGGAGTTGGAGGTTGCTGTGAGCTGTGACGCCACAGCACTCTTACCAAGGGCAATAAAGTGAGACTCTGTCTCTTAAAAAAAAAAAAGAGAGAGAGCACCAGGAGAGAAAATTTCTTTTGGACACTGGAGCAACTTTTTCTGTACTTCTCTCTAATCCTGGTCTTTTATCTCCCCAATCCATAACTATACAGGGGGTGTCTGGACAGCTGGGTACCAAATTTTTCTCCCAGCCTCTAAGCTGCAATTGGGAAGACTTGCTGTTCTCTCATGCCTCCCTAATCATCCCTGAAAGTCCTGCTCCCCGTTTGGGGAGGGACATACTAACTAAAACAGGAACTTTTCACTCCTGGAG
>CAUYRH010062638.1:0-25646 GCA_963574655.1 Perodicticus potto | reverse complement strand
ATTTAGCAGGGACTTATGGACAGAAGCCATGACTCAGGCAGCACCACAGCCACCTTCCAAAAAGTATGCTTTATAGCAAGTTTTAGGGTAAAGACTTGTGTGGGTAAAGTCTCCATCTTTCTTTAAGGCTGCATAGTATTCCATGGTAAACATGTACCACAATTTATTAATCCATTCGTGGGTCGATGGGCATTGGGCTTCTTCCATGACTTAGCAATTATGTTTTTTTTTTTTTTTTGAGACAGAGCCTCAATCTGTCACCCTGGATAGAGTGCTGTGGCATCATAGCTCACAGCAACCTCCAATTCTTGGGCTCAAGCAAGTCTCTTGCCTCTGCCTCACAAGTAGCTGGGACTACAGGTGCCCGCCACAATGCCTGGCCATTTTTTTGTTGCAGCCGTCATTGCTGTTTGGCGGGCCCATGCTGGATTCGAACCCACCAGCTCAGGTGTACATGGTTAGCGCCTTAGCCCATTGAGCCACAGGGGCCGAGCCGACTTAGCAACTATGAATTGGGCTGCAATGAACATTCTGGTACAGATGTCTTTGTTATAATGTGATTTTTGGTCTTTAGGGTATATACCAAGTAAAGGAATGATAGGGTCGAATGGCAGGTCTATTTTTAGATCTCTACATATTCTCCAAATATCCTTCTAAAAGGAACCTGTTAGTGTGCATTCCCACCAGCAATGTAGAAGTGTTCCCTTTTCTCCACATCCATGCCAACATCTCTGGGTTTGGGATTTTGTTATGTGGGCTAATCTTACTGGAGTTAGGTGGTATCTCAAAGAAGTTTTGATTTGCATTTCTCTGATGATTAAGGATGGAGACTTTACCTCTTTCATGTTTACATGGATAGACCTGGAACATATTCTTCTTAGCAAAGTATCTCAAGAATGGAAGAAAAAGTATCCAATGTACTCATCCCTACTATGAAGCTAATTTATAGCTTTCATATGAAGGCTATGACCCAATTATAGCATAAGAATATGGGGAAAGTGGCGAGGGAGAGGAGGGGGGAGGATGGGTGGAGGGAGGGTAAATGGTGGGACCACACCTGTGGTGCATCTTAGACGGGTTCAGACAAAACTTATTAAATGCAGAATACAAATGTCTTCATACAATAACTAAGAAAATGACATGATGGCTATGTCAAACAATTTGATGAAAATGTTTCAGATTATATATGAAACCAGCACATTGTACCCCTTGATTGCACTAATGTACTCAGCTATGATTCAAAAGTAAAAAAAAAATAAATAAAAATAATAACAAAAGCCAAAAATTAAGGAAATAAATAAGAATTTATCAGATAATATAAAAAGCTGTGCAAATAATTAAAAATAAACAGAGCAATGATTAACTATCAAAAAAAAAAAAGACTTGTGTGGGTCAGGCCTCAGATTTCCTTGACCACTGGGGAGGTTAGGTAAATATCTTTTTGAGGGGGCCCTATGCTATGGGAACATCTGGGTATACAGGAGTCAAATGGCAGTCATCATGGTGGTCTGGCTTCAAGATGACATCACTATTGCTCTACAACAGAATGTTTTCCTACAATAAATGATAGATGATAGATAGATAGATGGACAGACAGACATATGGAATATATATATTCTACATATGTATATACAATTAAAAAATATATAAAACTTTAAAATACATTTTTTATTATAGGTCCGAGTCTCTCCAGAGTTATCATGGAAACCAGCATCACTCAAGATGGTGGCTTCCCTGTCAGTACAGGTCTCAGAGTGAGTGGAGTAAAGCCACCGGTGGACTCTTAACAGACCTTGAACATAAATGAAAAATAACCTTTGTTGTCACAAGCCATTGAAATTTGGGGATAGTGTGTCTACAGCACAGTATTGTCTCCTTGACTGACAGGTGACCACACACACCCTGAGCACGTCTTTTCTGAGTTATCCTTTCAGTCTAATGTTTGGTAACAAAGAGATTTTTGCTCAAACATTTCTTCATGATGCCTGTGTCTAGCTGATGCTGTCTACAGAAAAATCAATGTTATCAGAAGTATTACATACATATTCAAGCAAATTCATACTTTTTCTCCTTATTAAAACACAACTGATTGAATGTTTTACATCCTGTTCTGTACCTAACTTTATTTCACTTTATATTTTGGAAATTATTCCCTAGCAGTACATATATATTTTTTCCTTATCATTTTTATATCAACATAATATTCTGCTATAAGAATAGAGCAATATTTATTTATTTAACCTGTAATCTACTGGTGGACCTTTGAGAAATTTCACATCTTTTGCCAAACTGAACAATACAGGGTTAACCCTCAGTATACTGAGAAAAATTATTATCATTTACCTCTGAGTTCAATGGATCCTTTTAATTTAGTTTGTATTTCAGTTTTATGAATGCCTTACAGAAGTGAGAATGAAGACATAGTGACGAATAACTTTCTTAGAAATTACAAGAATTTATACATAGGAAACCTGAATTTCTGTCCCACATTTTTCTGTTTTGAAAGTATATATACCAAAAATGGACACTGTCCTTTGCTTGCCACTAACTGTGCATGCCCTGTCTTGCATGAACCTAAAACACATCCATCTTGTTAAAACTGTTTCCAGATTTCAATTACTAGTATTTAAAAAGTTTTAGTGTATCATAACTTGCCATTCTTCTCCTTGAATCTGCAAAACAAAATCCTTCTGAAAACTTTGACACTCATAATTTGGTTAAGGAGAGGACAGCCATCTGCTTTGCTCCAAAATTGCAAAATACTTTCACAGATTTATAAACCCCAATGAGAATGATCAACCGAGTGAATTGTTTTCATTTCTGCATCATCTCTTTCCTTCCAAACACTTATGTGCACACTTGCCTTCAAGTAAAGTTTGTGTGTAGATGTCACACGAGATAAAACAATTACCATATGTCCTTTTAGCAAAATGGACCCTATTTCCTGTCACAAAACATGGTGATAATATTCCTCCTGTTGAAGGGCTGAGTGTGGATCTGAGATGTGGATTCACATCTCCTTTTTGTCCTTAAGAGCATATTGTTCATTCATTGGTGCTTAGATTTGAGAAAATCTGTCTAGGATATGGTCACCTGAAAAGTCACTGAGATTTCTTTCGCATGGCTCTTCTCACCACCACTTTTAGCATCTGGGGATAGTGCTGGTCTCCGTCTGCCTGACACATCTTCCGATTGACCTACAGGTGCCTGAGGGGTGGCTGCTGAGGCTCAACCCTCCTCTCCTCTCTAGTGAGTTGCCTCGCAAAACAGCTACTGCCTGGTCTGAGACTTCAGTAGCCAGAGACTGACTGACTTTGATTAAAAAGCCCATCCTTTGCCTTGAGCCTGGATCATCTCTGATAGTTTTGCTCTCAGCTCTCTGTGGGACCAGCCTGAAGCTGGACTCCACCCAAGACTACAACTGTGCTTAGCTTTGCCCTCTCCCATTTTCCTCATGCCCTTCTCCCTAGAGCACAGTGTGATGAATTACTTATACAAAAATCCCCACTACAGGCTCTGCTTCTAGGAACTTGACCTAAGACAGCTACAACTGGAGGTGACCCTAAGGATGTAACTCCTCAGAGATGATCCTCTGACAAATGGCAGTGAGCACCCCTCACAGTGGTGGGTGGAATGCAGACCATCCCTCATGTGCCTTAACTCTGCAACGGCTAAAACTTTCACCCGCAGTGCCCTGGGCTGGGCAGTAGCATCCATTCCTGGTCTTCCCAGAGTGGTGATGATTCTCCTGCTGTCACCAGCAGTTCAAAGGGACTTGAGCCCTGGCTGCTTTGGATGCCCCAAGGCTGCACCTGATACTGGTCTTCTTGCTTCTCCCCCTAGGAGACAATAGGTGTGGACTGAAGGAGAGATGCAATCTGGCCACCTGCTGTGTGACCCATTTGTGCATCTGAGCCTCCTGAGCCACATCCTAGATGTGCCACTGCCATTTGCGGTAGACAACACTGGGCCCACCTGATCTTTTGCTGGGTGTGGCGGAATCAGCTCATTCGGGGCAGTTCTGGCCACTGGACACTTGACGTCTTGCTGCACACTCAGTTTCTACCAGGGCCCAGAGGCACGCAGGGCTGCTTTTTTGAATGATCTCTAGTTCTCCACTGCAAATAACACAGGCTTTCTCCAGAGCCCCGGGGTGTGCACTGTGACTCTCCTGCAGGAGCTCAGCAGAGGCTCCACATGGCATCTTTCCCAGCCACCCACAGTCAGGTCAAGCCTGCTGCATCTGCAGGGTGGAATGGCATAGGCAGCAGCCTCCCCTGCCACAGCTTGGGCTGTTGCAGAGATCTTTTTGCTCTTGGCTCAGTTCAAAACCAGGGATCTTCCATGTGACCTGATGAATGGATTAGATCCCCATTCTCAAGCCCAAAGAGGCCTAGCAAGCTCTGTGCTTCCTCCTAGTGGCTGGCAGTGCTGGGTGCAGTAACTCACCTTTCACTTTAGGAAGGATTTCCTGGCATGCCAGATTGTTGGACCCAGAAAAACATTATTCATGTGGAGGCTCCTGATTCTTTGTAGGGCTTTCCCCCAATCCTCTGGAGTGCATGTGTCTTAACAAAGCATTCACCCTCACTCATCTGCTCTGATTAACACGGCACCCTCAGTACGGTGAGCCAGGCTATTTTGCAGAATATCCAGGTGGTTCACAGTAGGAGGAGGATAAGGTACATCCTCAGCACGTCTGTAGCAGCAGCAAGGATGTGGACATTCCCTTTAACTCTCCTCTTCTAAACATCTCTGGAAAATGTGGCCAATCAGAATCCTGGAGAAGCTGGGCCTGGACAGAGTCACTTTGCAATGAGCAGTATGTGGGTCTGAGTGGGAAGAGAGACAGGAGCCTGGCCCTAGGTGCTGCTGAATAGTACCATGTCAGCACCATGCTGCTTCTCCTTAAACTTCTTTTAGGGGAGGAAAATAAACATCTCTTTTGTTTTGCATATTTTCCCCTTATGTATGCAGTTAAATCTGGTCCAAACCGATACAAAGGGGAAGATAAATACCCTCATGTAAGATGGCAAGAGTATCAGGTACAGCAGAGGAAACAGAAGGCCAAGCCAGAGCAGCCTGAATTAACCATGAACAAGAGGGAAATAAACAGTCTGGTAGATATGCAAGCATAATACATGGGCATTAAAAGGAAGCAAAAATTTTGTGTTAGGAAAGGCCAAAAAAAGTTGCAAAAGCCTTCTATGTTAAAGGAGCCTGCTATGGACTGTAAAATGTCCTCCTCCAAATCCCTATGTTGAAATCCTAACCCCCATTGTGATGGTATTTGTAGATGGGGCCTTTGGGAGGTGATGAGAGTTAGATGAGGTCACAAGGATGGGGCCCTCATGATGGAATTAGTGCTCTCTTATAACAGAGACACTAGAAAGCACTGTACACTCTCCCTCTCTGCCATTTGAGGATGCAGGAATGTGGTAGCAAGACAGGAAGAGCAGCCTCACCAGGAACTAACCATGGTGGCACCCTGATCCTGGATTTTATATCCTCCAGAACTATGAGAAAATAAACTTCTGTTGTTAAAGCTGTCTAGTCTATGGTATTTTGTTATGGCAACTGAAGCAGACTAAAGCTACATTTCTTCTGTTAAAGGCAATGTGTGGTCCTTGTTCTCAAAGTTTGTTACCATCCCATCTTGAGCTTCCATTTCACCAGGCTCTTTTGGGGTCACTGCCTTACTGAGAGACAGTCTTTTGAGTTCTACAAGGGAGAAATATCTGGGAAAGACTTCTCTTTGGAGAGGCATTGCAAGGTGGCTCTGTCCAGGTCCAGCTTCTCCAGGATTCTGGTTGGCCATATTTTCTGCCTTCTCTGCTGAGACATCAACACAGCATATCTAATGGATTATAAACCAGCAAGAAATGAAATCAATGCAAGTGAAGGTGAAATTGATGACATGAAGAAAATCTGTGAGATAACTCAGTGCATAATGTCAGAGTATTCTTCACATTGAGAATCCAACAAAAGAAATAAAAACCAAACAAAATATTGGAGAATTTTTCTAAAATTAAAGAAAATTAATTTTAGTAGATTTTTAAAACACATCAGGTAAAAAGCAGCTAAAGAAAGAAATAAGAAATATGACAAGAAAATCTGACACTTAACAATAGGCAATGAGACCCATTCTGGCTAAGTTATTCAACTTCAAGGATAAAGAAAAATAATTTCATTTTGACTCTGTAAGTGAGAGAATGAAAATGATAAGGCCTATCACCTTAGCATTACCAGGAAAGAAATCCAACCTTGGGGACCCCACACTTTGAGAACCACATGTTCTGGAGTATAGCCCCCATGCTGCCAAGGGCTGCAACTCTGGGAGGAGGACCTTAGTCAGGGAGATCTGTGGGGCGGTGGCAGATGGCCGAGTGCTTCAGAATGGGCATCTGGATTTACTCTAAATCCCAAGAACATTCCAGGTCATCAGTTTGCACCTGGAGAAAGGATGGCTGTAGACCCAGCCTTAGAATAGGGCAGGTAGAGCTGGGAAGCGAGACACAATGGGTACCCCACCCTCCAGCTCTGCAGAAAGTCAAGGCACCCCCGTCTGAATCTTACAGTATCAGTACCCACTTCTCTGGAGTCTGGGGCTATGAAGAGCTAATGCTTGGGGAAAATAGCTCTAAGCAAGCTGGTGCCTGACAGGGAAGCCTTAACATCCAAGGGAAGCCCCTGTGGGGAAGGGCACATTGGAGTGCAGTTTTCATTCTCAGCTCAGTTTTGCCAAGTTTGTTGCTAAAATCCCTTTTCCTGCCTAAATTGAGGGAATAAATGAAAAGATGAGGCCACCTTCATGAGCTAAGAATAGGGGTAGATGCAGAGGGGGAGATACATCAAAGTGATCAAGGCTCAGACGAGGGTCGGGTGCAGTGGCTCACATCTATAATCCCAGCACTCTGGGATGCTGAGGCAGGTGGATTGCTTGAGCCCACAGAGCTTGACAGCAGCCTCAGTAAAAGTGAGACCCTGTCTCTAAAAAATAGCCAGGTGCTGTGGCAAGTACCAGTAGTCCTAGCTACTGGGGATACTGAAGCAAGAGGATCTCTTGAGTCCAAGAGTTTGAGGTTGCTGTAACTATGACTCCACAACACTCTACTGGAGGCAAGAAAGTTAAACTCTGTCTCAAATAAATAAATAAATAAATAAATAAATAAATAAATAAATAAAGAAATAGACTCAGCCAAGATCCCACAAATCAGGGCAACAGAAACCTATTGGTGTCATTGGGCCCCCACTGCTGCTTCTAAGGCTGTAGGAGTATAGGGCAGCGTCCTCTCTCCCACAGCTGCAGGCAGGGTGGGATCCACCACAGAGACCCAGGGGAGGCTAGAGGAAGGGCCCCACACCCCCTCCACATACCATGAGGTGACCTAGGCAAGGACTGTGGTGTAAGGCTGGAAGCTTGGGTGCTGAGGGAATTGGCAGCTGGTGCCTGGGGGACTCCTGGGCCCTCCAGAGGAACATTGCAGGACTTGCAGGAACAATGACAGGGCACTGAGGGAGCAGGGCAGAGCCAGAAGCCTTTGAATGGAATGTGAGGACCCTCCATGTCCTGAAGCCCAGCCAGTGACCTGGGCCTTGATAAGCCATGGTTAGTGTGAGGATGCCAGCGAGGCCAGGCCAGCAAAGTGTCTACTTTTGGGTCTCCCAGTAATCCAGGAGGTAGGGCTTGAGCTATTCTGGATGCCTTGAGATTTCATATGAATTTAGGATTAATTTTTCCATTTCTGCAAAAAACATTGAGGGGATTTTTATAGGGATTCTTTTGACTTTGTAGATCACTTTCTTTAGTATTAAAATCTTAATATATTAAGTCTAATCGTCTGTGAACATGAGACATGATTATATTTATGTCTTCTTTAATTTTTCAGCAATATTTTATAGTTTTCATTGTATAAGTCATTCCCTTGGTTATATTAATTCCTAAGGATTTTATTCTTTTTGATGCTATTATAAATGAAACTGGTTTCTTAATTTCCTTTTCAGATTGCTCCTTATAAGTGTAGAGAAATACAACTTTTTCTTTTTTTTCTTGAGGCAAGCTGTGGTTGTTTTTGTCACCTAGGTTAGAGTGACATCATCATAGCTTACAACAACCTCAAACTCCTGGGCTTAAGTGATTCTCCGGCTCTAGCTTCCTGAGCCCCAGCCGCCCACCACCACACCTACCTATTTTTTTTATTTTTAGGAGAGATGGGATCTTGCTCTTGCTGGTCTTCTTTTGTTTGTTTCTTTCTTTCTTTTGAGACAGAGTCTCACTGTTGCCCAGGCTAGAGAGCCATGGTGTCAGCTTAGCTCACAGCAATCTCAAAATCCTGGGTTCAAGTGATCCTTCTGCCTCAGCTTCCTAAGTAGCTGGGACTATAGCATCAGCCACAAGGCACAGCTAATTTTTCTATTCTTAGTAGAGATGAGGTCTCACTCTTGCTCAGGATGGTCTGGGACTCCTGAGCTCAAGGGATCTGCCTGCCTTGGCCTCCCAGAGTGCTAGGACTACAGGCCACCATGACTCAAGGTGGAACTTACACTATTTTAACTTCATTAGCATAGTCAGCCCCTTAGACAGCTTTGACATTTTGCTATTTGTTTTCTATGTTCCTTATAGGTTTTGTTGTTACTCATTTCCTGCATTACTACCTTCTTCTGTGCTTATTGATTTTCTACAGTGAATCATTTTCTTTAATCATAATGCCCTTTCTCTACAGAGAAACATTTTCTTTTATCATAATGCCCTTTCTCCACAGTCACCAGGAGAACCATCCTCTCCCTTTCTGCCTTTGGGGGAAACATGCTAGTAATAACATAATGTTGGGACCCAAGGTAAGGACCAAGTGGCCCCAAGCCTTCCTACACTCTGCTTTTGTTCAACTTGATGAAGAAGGCAAACATATGTTACTTCCAGTGACTGCCTTAATTTGGGTCTTAAATGCAATATTAAGGGATGAGGCAAGATTTTACTGAGAAAAAGTGAAGTCTTAATTATCTTGTGAATCTACTTAGAAAAACACACACAAGTGTTGTTCACAACTATAAAGCTAAACATTTTGCACCAAAAAACCCCATGAATCACAAACACAAACCCACAGGCATGAACTGTAAACCTGTATTAATTATCAACTAGTCTTAAGGTGAATTCTTACCAGTAATTCAGTACTTTCCTCTTTGGCAATTGTAAGGTTTTAGCACGAGATGATCTCCTGGGGGTACTAGTGATGACTCTGGCTGCCAGTGTAGAGAGATGATGTTGCCTCTCATACCCGTCCAGGTGGGAGCCACCTGGGGCCACATGCTGCTCTGAGGGCTGTGGAAACAGGAGTGGATGCAGAGGCCGCAATCCTCTTGTGCAGCGCCTGTGTGGACAAACTCTCGCTCCCAGGTGTGTGCCTGTCCTCAGACTTTAATGTCATGACTTAGAAGATGCAGACATTATTGTCTAAATATCATTACATACTTTTCCATCAGTGCTCAGGAAAAAACTTGAATTGCTACTTCATTTACACTACAATTACTGGGTTACACCTTTAGCTCATTGGCAATTCTGGATGCAGTACTTTTGAAGGCTACAGATGTCCCTCATTCTGCTTAAACCCTCCCCTTTCAGAGATCTTGCGCCTTTCAGACCTGCAGCCCCCAGTGCACAGGGTGCTCTTCATGCTTAGCACCATGGACTTGGCTGAGCAAGAAGCTGCTGTTGATAGTCACAGTTAATAGCATATGGCACTTTTCGAGTTTCCTGAGTCATGTCCAGGGACCCAAGGAACTGGTGGGTTTCATGCTGCAAGTGAAACGCAGGGAATGAGGTTTCACCGCTTTGTTCTCATCCTTTGCTCAGCAGAAAGGCTATGAGTCAAACACAGTGGAGGCTTATTTTTAATCACACAGCAAAGTCAACCTTTCCGCTTCAGCTGGTTCATAATCTCACATCTTCAACACAACACAGCTAACACTGACCTCCATGTTTTTTCTTGCAGACCCACATTTGCAATCTGTTCCTGTACTAAGAGGTCTATTTTCATCTATTTTCTGCCCCCTTCCCAAATCATAAGCCATACACGAAAACATCTGCCTCGTTATAAAATCCTTCACTAGCCAACTGTACTTAGTAAAAGTAAGAAAATTATTTGTTGAGCAGAATCCTTTGCAATTAGGCAAAGCCCAGAAGGGCCCCACACCTCTGTTCTGGGTTCCTCAGGCCCAGGTTAGGGAGGGAGCTCTTGCTCACTTGCCCTGGCTGCCTCTGCTTTCCTGCCTGTACTGTTCTTCATAGGGCCACCACAATGACTGGTACTTGGGATTTGGGGGGACTCAGTATCCAGCAGATAGATGATGAGCACTGTTAGATGGGGTGGGGACATTTTCTTAGTCATCTCTATATGCCTCATTGTTTTTTCCTTCCATTTTGTTCATTTAAATTTCCAATTAAACAAATTTCCAGTTAAATAGAGTCTTAGATGACATAATCTTACTCCTGAAATGGATAGAAATGTGAAGCTTTTTCACAGCCTATTTGTCTGTGGAGGATGAAACATCCGTGCACCATGTAGGTTCAGAGTCTGAACCTTGGTCCTGCCACACTGGAGGATGTGTGTGCATGGCTGGGTCCCTACAGCTTCCCAGACATTCCTTAGCACTTCACCATTATTGCCCCATGTCATTATTTATGTTCTCATGTGTGTATCTGGAGGCCACAGGACAGTGAATACAGAACCTCTTGGGCAGTCACAATGCTATTGTATGCATGTTAAATACACTCCATTCTCTGGCACATTCATCAGAGCTGAAGAGCCATAGGTTTTACATCTGTACAAGGCTCTCCCTCTCACCAACTTGCTAAGAGAATATTCAATTTGGTTCCCTCTCACCAAAATTGATTAGAAGCTTCCTATGTATAAAATGCTGTTTTAGATACTCAACAGGTTACAAAAATGAGCCAAAGGCCTCAAGCTAATTTGGGCTGGGCAGTCTATAAGGTAAGGCAACAGCAGCAGCACAGAAAGATGTGGCAGTCCCCTACAGGGTCACAAGAGGGAAGGAGAGATCACTTAGTGGGAGGGCTGAGGGTGGTAGACAGGCTGGGACCATGAGGAAATGGCCTTGGGCTGGAAGGAATCTGAGAAGAGAGATGAAGAGCTGGAGGAATTTCACAAAAATGTAACAGATGGGCGAGGAGAGTTTTGTTTTGAGCAGAGGGTATCACAGTTAAGGTAAGGAGGCAGGAAAAGTAAAAAATACGTTTAAGGGCACAATAAAGTGTATGCATTGATGGGAACTGGGGGCACAGTGTTGTCACCCCATAACAGCTGCTGCCATATACTGAGCATTTGCGGAGGCCAGGCCCAGTGTTACCTGATACTGGAGTGGGGCCCACTGTCACCTTCCTATTAGTGATGGAGAAATCCAGCTCAGTTAGAGTCTGCTCCAGCCCAGACTGGGTGCTCACCCCAACACCTGCCTGCAAGGAGCAGAGGAACTGGGGGCACATAAGGCCTGCGGGGATGGGGTTGGTCAGCAGTAGATACCTGAAGGTTTTCACTCAGAAAAGTCATGTGATCAGAACTGCAATTTAGAGAGCTGGGGAGAGAGGCCATGGATTACAGCAGACCTAACACATCCTGGTGGGAACTGGTGTAAGAAAAGGCACAAGTAGAAGACATCTAGAACCACGGACACAGAGTCCAAAGCCTGTCTGGTGACACCTCTCTCTTATCCTATGCAATGACAGATATACTGAATTGAAAAACAAAACACTTGCCTGTATGATCATCATTTTTAGAAAACATTTCTAGTTTGAAATATGGAGATTTTATTAAGCATTTTGCATTTATTCCTTGAGGCACACGAGGAGTCTGTGACAGTCCAGAGTCTGTTCCCAGGAACAGCACCGGGGCCCACCCTGAGCTCCGGTCCCCGGTCTGCTACTGCAGGGTCACTGCGCACGCGCAGAGTGAAGCAACGCACGCTGGGAGCAGGCAGGCTCGCGCGGCCCACTGGCGCTCTCATGCGGCCACATTGGAGCAGCGCAGCCTCCCCCTGGGCTGGCAGCGGCCTCACAGTCCTCCCGCGCCGGCAGCTGGAATGGGACGCAGGGGCTTTAAAAAATTAGATCCCTCAGATTTAGCCTACAGTTCTCCCGTTTCTCTCACATCCAGCTGGCAGTTTCAGTGAACAGCATGTAGAAGCAAAGAGAAGTGAGAAAAAGGAAAGAGATCTCACAAACCAGCACATGGCCTCCCATAAGTCAACACAAGCATCATTAAATGAACAAATCTCTCTTCTGGGCTTATTACGATGTCTCCCCTCACTCTGAATCTCCCCAGGCCATGTGAGGGGTGGGCTGCACACCCGCCTCTGACACATGACAGGCACCCTCCAGGTTCCTCAGTTTGAGCAGTTCACAGCCTGGCATTGGTCACCCTCGCTTTTAACCACTCCCCACAGTGGCTTTCAATCAACAGGCTATGAGACCATCAGTCGAAGTCTACAATTGGTTGCAACATTTTCTGTCCAAGGACAAAACTAACAACTGAAGATCAGTAAAAGTAGTTATGGAATGGAATCTGTAGCGGGTAGTTACCCCCGACCTCCCATTCCCGATCACAAACTCAGGTTAATAGAGCCCTTCAGTGGAAAACTGCAGCCAAGTCTTGTGGTGACTTGAGAGGCACAGGTACAAGAGTGGCCCGTAATGGCAGATTTTCTGCCTCATACACGTGCATTCCAACACGCAGAATTTGGGGTGTCTTGATTGTCACCATCAAAAATATTAATTAAACCAGAACATCATTACTGCAGTGCTTTAGATAGAAATGATTAGATTTCTTTTCTCAGTGGCTGACGTGGAAAGTGGCTTTAGGCAGGGTTCTGCTTACTCTTCAGCTCTCCCAGAATAGAAGACATCTCTGCCCTGCTGCTGCTCACATCTTCATTTCTGAAAAAGCCAAACCAAATGAGGCTGTAGGTTTGAATTTTATACTTTTTCCAGTATCCGAGCATTAGCTAATCTCCCTGTCATCTTCAAGCCTTTTGCTAATTCAATCCTCAGCGAAATAAAACTGAAAACTAACACAATTGCCACTTGCCTTTAGCATGCTTGTGGCTAATCATTAATTGCATATTAACCTTACTGAACATCTCATTCTTCAAACAGGAGCATGGTAAGTGTTATTAGTACGAAGATAGAATTATTTGGATCTAAATAATTCTACCAAAGAAAGAAAATGCACAAAGTATGTGGACTTTTGCTGCATGGGCATCACGGTCCCTGCAGAATGCCTGACAGAGTTAATCTATTTCTTGGCAAAAAGTTTGGTGGGGTTTTTGTTGTTGTTGTTGTGATAGAGTCTTGGTAGAGTGCTGTTGCATCATAGCTCACAGCAACCTCAAACTCTTGGGCTTAAGTGATTCTTTTGCCTCAGCCTCCCAAGTAGCTGGGACTATAGGTGCCCGCCACAACACCCAGCTATTTTTTGTTGCAATTGTCATTGTTGTTTAGCTAGCCTGGGCTGGATTTGAACCCACCACCCTCAGTATATGTGACTGGCACCATAGCCACTGTGCTATGGGCATCAAGCCGAAAGTTTGGTTTTTTAAGAAAAAAAAAATAAGGCCATAAACCCAAATGTGATGTTAAATTGAAGCAGACATTCTAGTTTTGGATCTTAAAATAAATAAAGATTAAGTGACAAAATATCAGTATGGATTTTATTTTTATGTAATAAACTGGAAGAACTGTATTTAAAAAGGTGACTCTGGTCACTAAAAAATAATTAAGGAGATGCATAGGTTGTGCCAAACAAAATTTGACAGAAGATTTTTTGAACTATGGATCAGATTTTTATGATCATGTGATCAGCTTCCCTGGGCAAGTACAGGCTGAGCTTGTTAACTTTTAAATGTAAAGGCCAGTTCTGTAACTGGACATAATAGGCAATGATATATATCTGCTGAATGAATGAATTAATGAAATCCTTAGAGATTTTTCTAATTTGGGATAACTCTGGCATTGCTTCAGATATTAACTGGCCAATTAAAAACAGTGTAACTACTGTAAATAACTGCCAACCACTTCATAATCAGATCACAAGGCACACAGCAGGGCTAGCCACTGTAAAGAGGATCACACATGAGAAAATATTTTATAAATAAATACTACATAAATATAGGTGGGATTATTACAAAGGTTATTTAAGTGGAAAAATGACTAAAAATTCTTTAAAGTATATATTCATTTCCCAATTTTGTACCTGAGAAAATCAGGGCTACTGATCAAATGTAATTTTTGCACTTTGCACTCTGACCCAGGCCATGTGGGTGACTGAGCAGGCCAGGCCTAGGCCCAGGAGGGGATTCTTTCTCTCCTGACTATGAAGGGTTCACAGCTCTCCAAAGCCATGCACTGTCCAGGCTTACAGGTTTTCAGACACTAGCCCTCCTCACCTGGCCAGGCCCTGTCTCCCTCACAGCATGAAAGTGCAAATACCCCAGCCTCTCAGGGATTCAATGTTAATCCCAGCAATGAGGGAGAACAGGAAGTATCCACCAGGCCACTGCAGCAAGGACTCTGTTTTAGGAAAAATCAGCCTGGGACTGAAGGACAACTGAGAAAGATGGCAGGCCTGTTTTCAGTTCTTAACAAGTCAAAACTAAACCATGTCTACAAAAATTGAGAAGTACAAATACCCAGAAACTTAAATGAGGTAGAATAAAACACCCACTTACAATTTTTTTTTTGGAAGACAGGCTCTCACTCTGTCACCCAGTTGGAATGCGAAGTGGCCTCCTCATAGCTCATAGCAACCTCAAACTCCTGGGCTCAAAGGATCCTTCTGCCTCACTCTCCTGAGTAGCTGGTATCAAAGGTGGTATCCATAATGCCTGAATCACTTTTATATATATATATATTTTTTTTTAGAGACAGAGTTTCACTTTATCGCCCTCTGTAGAGTGCCATTGTGTCACAGCTCACAGCAACCTCCAACACCTGGGCTTAGGCGATTCTCTTGCCTCAGCCTCCCAAACAGCTGGGACTACAGGTGCCTACCACAATGCCTGGCTATTTTGTTGTTGTTGTTGTTGCAGTTTGGCCAGGGCCAGGTTTGAGCCCGCCATCCCTGGAATGGGGCTCACGCTCTACTCATCGAGCCACAGGTGCCGCCCCACTTTTATATTTTTTATAGATACAAGGTCTCTTATTGGCAAGGCTGGCCTCAAGCCATCCTCTTGCCTCAGCCTCCCAAAGTGCTGGGATTACAGACATGAGTTACCATGCCTGGCCAATCACCTAGAGTTATTTATTTATTTATTTTTTGAGACAGAGCCTAAAGCTATTGCCCTGGGTAGAGTGCTCTGACGTCACAGCTCACAGCAACCTCCAACTCCTGGGCTCAAGTGATTCTCCTGCCTCCGCCTCCCAAGTAACTGGGACTACAGGCACCTGACACAACGCCTGGCTATTTTTTTTTTTTTTTTTTTTTGGTTATAGCCGTCATCGTTTGGCGGGCCCCAGCTGGATTCGAACCCACCAGCTCTGGTGTATGTGGCTGGCGCCTTAGCTGCTTGAGCCACAGGCGCCAAGCCCATCTAGAGTTTTTTAAACTATAAATCTCTATCTCCAATTTCAATTCAAAAATACATTAAAAAATGTAATCAGGAAATGAGAGAAATATTTGTTTATGTCAGAGAAGTGATGTCCTCCCAACTATGCATAAAATAAAGCCTATTCTATGAGATGGCTCAGCTGAAGTCTAAGTGAAAGTATAACATGAGCACACTGTGCTCTGGACCTGTTCGCAATGCACAGAGACAGGATAAATGAACTAATATGGTTATGGCCACAATTGTTATATAACACAGCATCTTATGAGATTTTAAAAGAATAGTTCAGAATCTCCTTACCCAAAGAATATTTACAAAGAATCCTTTATAAAGTGCCCCTTAACCTTTATAAAGAATAGCAAAAATCCTTAAGGGGTCAATAGAGCTCCTATTTTAAGAAATCTACAGATTTAATTCAACCCCTATCAAAGCATCAAGGAATGGAATAAAAAAACAATTGAATAGTCAGTACATTATTTAGAAATAAAAACAAATCAGAAGGCATAACATTACCAGACTTCAGTTTATACTATAAATCTATACTGACCAAACTTCATGATACTGGCACAAAAACAGAGACGCAGATATATGGAACAGAATAGAGAACCCAGAGATGAACCCAAGCATATAACATCATTTGATATGTGATATCATCATACCTGGATAAAAGATTTAAACTTAAGACATGAAACTATAAAAGTACTAGAAGAGAGGGCAGGGTAAATGCCTGAAGAAATCAGCCTGGGAAAAATATTTCATGGGGAGGACCTTCCCCACCCCTGGAAATTGAAGCCACACCAAAAATATATTACTGGGATCTGATCAAGCTAAAAAGCTTCTGCACAGCTAGGGCAAAAGTATAAGTAAAGCAAACCACACAGCCCTTGGAATGAGGAGACAATCTTTACAGGTTATGTTTCCGACAAAGGTCTGATAACTAGAATCCACAGAAAACTCAAACTAATCAATAAGAAAGAACAAAATACCCCATTTCCTTGTGAGACTTGAACAGAGACTTCTCTGAAGATGCCAGGTGTATGGCCTACAAACACATGAAAAAATGCTCATCATCTTTAGTCATCAGAGAGATGCACATCAAAGCCAGTCTGAGATTATCACCTAACTCCAGTAAGATTAGCCCACATCACAAAATCCCCAAACTGCAGAAGTTGTAATGGATATAAAGAGAAAGGAACTCTTCTACACTGCTTGTGGAGCTTGAAACTAATACAGCCTTTTTGGAAAGTGGTATGAAGAATTCTCAAGGAACTAAAAGTTGACCTATCATTTGATTCTGTAACATCATTAGCACATATCTATCCAGATGAACAAAAAACATTTTACAACAAAGACAATTGCACCAGAATGTTTATTGCAGCCAAATTCAGAATAGCCAAGTTGTAGAAGCAGTCTAAATGCCCATCTACCCATGACTGGATAAACAAATTGTGGTATATGTACACCATGGAATGCTATGCAGCCATAAAAAAGGAGGGAGACTTTACATCTTTTATGTTAACCTAGATGAAGCTGGGACATATTCTTCCTAGTAAAGTATCTCGAGAATGGAAAAAAAGTATCCAATGTACTCAGTATTATTATGAAACCAATATATAAACACTTACACATTCATAGGAATGATAAAATACAAAGATAGTCCAGGAAGAAAGAGGGGAGTAGTGGGAGATAGGAGGGGAGGGCAGATAGTGAGTGGAGGGAGGGTATTTAGCGAGATCTCACCTAAGTACACAATGCAAAGGTACATTTCAAAACAACTAAGAGTATATTATAAATGTCATATCACAAAAGTAAGTAAGGTGATGGTTAATTTGATTTAAGTGTTCCAAATTGGACATCAAATCATCACATTGTACCCCATAAATGTATAGTTATGATTTAATAAATATTAAATAAAAAAAAGAAAAAAGAAAAGATTACCTATTTGCAGACACAAAGAGTGCCAGAGAGGCTACAAGTGTGCAGTTCCACCTGGCACAGACAGCTGCTGGAGAAAACTACATGCAGGTGTGTCTGTAGAACCATGCTATTCCTGAATTCAAGCTCAGTCATTGGGTCTTATAATTCCAAAGGCATAGGTTTTATTTTTATTTGTTTGTTTGTTTCTTAAGGGATAAGCAGGTATTTAGAATTCTGATCTTATTCATCCAGTTCTTCGTACAGAAATCCTTTCAAAGGATTAAAACTTGGAAATCATCATGTTCTTCTTTCCCATCACTTCTTATAGCCAGACCAATTATGACATCTTCTTAGTGGCAGCTTTCCAATAGCCCTTGGGCTGGCCCCCCTTCTCCCCTTTCTCTGCCAGGATCTCAGTGCAATGCCTCATGCTTCATCACTATTGGGCTTCCTACCTCTACTCACATACTACTTAACCGCCATGAACTTTCCAAAATATAAACTTGATCTTGTTGCCCATCTGTGCACAGACTTTGTACAGCACACTGAGTCTTCAAGATAAAGTTCAGACCCCTCCCATGGAATGCAAGTCACATATCCTTGGGCCCCTGCAGTCTGGCCCCTGCCATCTCCCAGGCTTTGCCTTCTCTCATTTCTCCTAGAACTTGACTCTCTGGCGCTCCCAAAGACAATCAGACCCTTGGTAAAGCACAAGGTCAGAAAACTTATGCAGGAACTAATCTCCATTCCTAAAGGGCTGGCATCTTCCTATTCACACTTCAAAATTCAACCAGAGGTCATCACCTCTATGACGTCTTCCCCCATGCACTTGTCGAATGAGAGTTATATCACTGTGGCCATTACTAGTTCCTGCAGGCCACATTGTATTGTAGTGACCTGTCCTTGCTGGAGCTCTCTGTAAGCACAGCTACAATCTTCTCCACATGCTCCAGTGTCAGCAAAAAGCCTGACAACGTGGATGCTCAGTAAATGTTTTCCTAACAAAACAGGTTAATAAACTAGTACCTGGGATTCTGATAGCCACAAACATGGAGAAGACAATGAGCTGTTGGCCCTACATTTTTGTTCAAAAATTCTCCCCCATGCCTTGGAGAATGGCCCTATCTATTCAGAGAATGACTGCAAACAAAAGCTTTCAGTTTCCTGTGTTTGCCACTTGGACTCCATTCCTTTCCTATGACCACAACACTTAAATTTTGCTTTAGGGGGTCCGTGCCTGTAGCTTAGTGACTAGGGCACTAGGTGCCAGCCACATACACTGGGGCTGGCAGGTTTGAACCTGGCCCAGGCTTGTCAAACAACGACAACTCCAACAACAACAAAAGTAGCGGGGCACTGTAGTGGGTGCCTGTAGTCCCAGCTACTTGGGAGGCTGAGGCAAGAGAATCGCTTAAGCCTATGAGTTGGAGGTTGCTGTGAGCTGTGACGTCACAGCACTCTACCTAGGGTGACATGGTGAGACTTTGTCTCAAAAAAAAAAAAAAATGGGTCCTTTGTACTTACATTAGGACAGGATTTGGTAACAAATGAATGGATACAGTCCCTTCAGCTGGGGCAAGATGAATGAAAGCATTAATGAATGTATATAGTCCATTCATGAAATTGGCCAGGCCTAGGAAATTTAGGGTTGTGCGGTGGTCTCCCTCAACTAACTGGAGACCCACCCACGCTCACCCTCTGCCGCACTTGGTTCTCCAGCTCTGCCTCCCCTCCTTCGCTACGCCAACACCACGGGGTGGAGATGCAGAAGGTGGGGCAGGTCCTCTCAGTTGGCTGGCGCTGACCAAGCTGGGGTGCACCCTCCCTGCATCAATTCCAACCCCCTCAAAATAAATTCAGTTTCTATTCATACTTGAATTACTGCCCCACACCCAAACAGCTCACGGGGAGCCTGGTGTCAGGGCCAGCGCCAGGCACAGGAGGCCGCGGGACCCCACCGCAGGCCTCGATGCTCCTCCTCTGTCCCCAGCGCCCTGGGCGGGGATGCGCCCTGTCGTTGGCCATCATCGCGTCTTCTCTTGCCTCCAAGCGGTGGAGTCCTGGAAAACAACTGTGAAGTGGAAACCGCCGAGGAGGTCCCGGGGGCCACTGGCGCTTGGGTCCCGAGTCGACTGCCGCGTCCTGCCTTGCCCCGCCCGCAGCTCCCAGCACCACCGGCCAACGCCACGCTCCTAACCTGCAGCTCGCGCGGACGCCGGGCGCTACTGGAGCATGGCAGGCCAGCGTCCAGGTCACCAGCTGCTTGACGGCCGGGGCCAAGTGAGCAGGCGGATAGCGCGTGCGCTGCCATCTGGCATCCACCAGGGACGTGGAAAGGGAATAAGCTGAGGAATAAGGAAATCTGGAGAGTCTTCTTTTTTCCTTTAAGTCAAGCGCAGCAGTTAAGGGGGCAGCAGCAGCACTGGCGCAGGGCCCGCTGCGCAGACCCTCTCCTCTGTGGCCGCCGAGCGCCCTGCGCATGCAGCCGCAGCCCTCGCTCCACGACAGAGGAAAACTTGTCGGCTGGCACCGTCAGCCCGGCCCGCAGGCTGAGGTCAGCACCCTTGGCGACCGTGAGGCATTGCCGGGAGAACCGGGTCGCGCCACTGGCGTGTGAGCTGCAGCTACCATGTTCTGCCCGTGGGCGCTCCCGCGAGAGTTTCCAACCGTCTCTGTGCTGGGACCCGAGTGTACACAGGCTGGGCCCGGGTCTTGCTGTGCGCATGTGTACTTGTGCTCAATGGCTTTCTTGGCCTTACTTGGTTTGAAGTCGGAACCATGATGCTCCGCTCAAGTTGTTGACTGGATTGAGTTGAAAGTCCGGGAAAAGTGAGGAGGAGAGGAGGCGGTGGAAAGCCAGGAGGCCATGCGATGGCTTCCACAGTGTAGAAGATTTTAGGGTTGGGGAGAAGAAGATCCAGGACTCCCGGGGAGACTCGAGTTTCTGTGTCTTCTCCAATCCCTATTACTGCGTCCACAAAAAAAGTCTTAGAAAAATCCACGAAGCTGCCATTGCGGGTGACACAGAGAAAGTGAAGCAGATCCTTTCGTCTGGGAAAAATGGCATGGATGATACAGACAAGAACAGGTAATAGGAATGCGGAGGCTGAGGCCATGTCTGGGCCAGCTGGGAGGTGGGGTGAGGGGTATCCGTCTTCCCAGGCCAACCCTCCCTCCTGCCTACCCCCACCTCCATTCCCAGGCCAACTCTCCCTCCTGCGTCCCCCCATTCCTGGGCCAGCCCTCCTGTCCCCTAGGGGATTGGGCTTTTCTCCCTCCCTAGACACCTGGGACTGGGAAACCTTGGAGGGTTTATGAGCAGCAACCCAAAAACAAGCCTTAAGCTGGTTTACAATCCACCCATCATTCCCCTTCTAGAGGCTTTATTGACAATTGTAAAATGATACTGATATAGGGCGGGTGGTGCCCCGGCCAGCTCGGCAAAGCTGAGCCGAGGACCTCTACCCTGGCGGTGTTGGTGCAGTTGGTGTGGTGGCAGCCAGCAAGGAACCAGCGGGTTGGCAGATTGGGGCGAGGGGAGGGGCGCAGGAGGCTTCAGTGGCTGGAGGGGCGGAACAACTGCTGAGGGTACACCTACAGGTTGCCAGCTCAGGAAGTTCTATTGTGTCTCCACCCCTGGGCCTTTGTCTCCCTCCCCTTGCACTCGCTGGCTTAACTGGGAACCTGCCTTTTCCCAGGCCTGGTCAATTTCAGGTAGGTTTCCTAGGTCTAGGAACAGAACGGATTGTATCCACTCATTTGTTGGGATATATATCCGTATCCCTAGACAAAGGACACAGAGAGATTTTATGACCTGAGTTTTCCCCTCTACTAGAAGCTCTGGTAAGTTCTCTTTATTCTTTTCTGCAAAATAAATCCTGTCTTACTTTGATCTGTGGTCCGTGGATTCATTCTTTCAATCCCTGAGACCAAGGACCTATTGAAGAAGAAATTCCAGTGTCAGTTTCACTAACAAAAGTAAGTATATGTAGTGGGGGTTTTTTTGTTTGTTTCCTGGTATTTATTTATTTGAAACAGAGTCTCAATTTTTCGCCCTGGGGTTGAGTGCTGTGGCATTATAGCTCGCTTATCTTAGGCCATAGGACCATAGGTTTTACATAAGCAAGACCAAGCAAGCACCTGAGAGGAGTTATTTTACTCTAGGTGAAGGATGTTTATGTATAGATCATTTTATGTTAATTATATTTAGCATCTATTCAGAGGCTATTTTTAATTGATTTCTCTACTTACTAACTTCCAGGTTTGAGTTTCCCTTAAGGCTAGTATTCCTGCCTATTTCTGTGAAGTTGTTGCTGTGGTTTTTCCTGCACAACAGGAAGAGGAAAGGTTTTTCTTACAAAAAGGAAAAGGAAAAGGTTTTTCCTTTTTTTCTTCTATGACTTATCCAAAATCTTGGTTTCTTTTTTACTTTCTTTCATGCTTTTTTGGTGTTTCTTTTTATTTTATTTTTTTATTTCTTCCACATATTTCTCATTTTCCACTGATAGAATCAAAAACCCATAGAATTTCAGGATTTCAAGACATTTTAGAGATTAATCTAATACCCTCTAGTACTTCAACCTATGTTTATAACATCCTGCTAAGTGGTTGTTCAGATGGAGAACCTGAAACACAGAGATTGAAGTGACTTATTTGGATATAGTAAGTGGCAGAAATGAGATTTGAGCTCAGGTTTCTTAATTCAAAGCCCAGTTCTCTTCCTTCTTTACCATCCTGTAGGTGAGTGTTTTAATAATAGAAATGGGTAGTGGGTCTAGTGAACCTAATGGAATAGGATACAAATGGAATTTACTGATGAACCCAATGGCAGTAGACAGGAGTTTAATAAGTAGGAGAAGGCCAGATTTGAAGAGAAACAACACCATTTTGGATAGGAATAAGGATATTAGAAAAGAGATCAGAAAATTGGGGTATATGACAAGTTTGACAAAGATAAACCATAGGAATAAAGGACACAAGATGTCAAGAGTTATCTAAAGGTACATTAAAATAGGGGGTTTAATGGAGTCCTGAACAGGTTGCTGCTTTTTTTTTTTGTTTGTTTATTTAATTGGAGGAACTGATAACTCGAAGGCTTCTATTAAAAGACGTTCAAAGAATGTTATGTTAGCCAATAGGAAGAGTCTCTCTACAGAAGATAGGAATGTGGTATTATCTATTTCTGCCCCAGTTTATAGAGGGTGGCTTAGAGCCCCTCCAATACTAGGGGGCTGGAGGTTGCTGAACCACACAGATCCAGCACCCAGGGTAGGTGTCCCCTTTCCCCTGTCTCTTTTCTCAATTTGCTGATCCCTTCCCCTGTACCCTGTAGGGTAAGGCTTTGGTAGGATTGGCTGGCAAATCAGTCATGGAGCTACAGTTGGGAAGCTGGTAACATACCTGTGCTGGGGGCAGATGACTGAGATATATTTAGCTTGTTTTCTCAGAATGGGAAAATAGTTATTACTCTTGGTCATTTGAGCCCATGCTTTCAGGAATCTGCTTTCATAGGCTGAAGACTGAAAGGTTGTAGGCTGTTATCAAGGCCTGCAGAAGAGAGATCTGAAAATGGAAGTCTACAGAGAGGAAGACATTTAGATAGTACTTAGAGGTATAACTACCAGGACTGTTTTTCCGGCAGTCTCTCCCCTTGGTTGTATAAGTACCCATGAAGGTTTTTAAGGATTTCCTACTTTATGTGTACCTAAATAGTAGGACTTATGTAGGGAAAATCATGGGATTTTATAATTTTGAATGCTTTAGTCTTTCTGGGGAGAGTATTTTCAATAACAATGTATGCATTTGTTCTTTGACTTTTTGTACCTTAGCTTCAAACATTTCAGGGGTCTTCCTGTACTGTTTTAGATAGAAAGTAAAGCAATGGAGCCTTCTTAAGGGTTTCTATGCTGAAGAAACATGATTGCCTTATTTGATTGAAATGGAGATAGACAACAGAGAAAGAACAGTGTACCTTTCAAACTTTTCTGAGGTTATCAGACTGTTTCCAGTTCAAGTAACAAAAGTTATGTCAGCCATCAGTTGACTTTCCAGTTTACCCTTCAGGACAGACAATTTATGGAGACCAATTATTCTTAGGCAGGCTCTCCCAGCATGTAGGCTGTCACTATTTGTTGTGGAACTAAGGGTGAGTCTTCATTGAATATTTCTTTGGTTAGGAAAGGTGGAGGCAGAAATAGGTAACTAAAATATTTTTTCAAAACAGAGAACATATTTTAATTATATCAATGGGAAACATTTAATATGTAACTAACTGACCTTTCCCCAGATTTTGGTTTTGGTTTTTGGAGGGAGTACCTGAGTATAAACCAGCATATTTTTTAAAAAAGAAATGAACCCATTTTTATTGTGTATTTTTGCTCTAACATATTTTCAGTGAACTGGATGTTCTGTGTCCTAAGTTATGGCACACTTCAGATGATGCAGACATCCTTGGTTCTGATAACCAGGTGAGCAGTCTCTTGTAAAATTAATTGTCTTATTTGTGCTGAGCCTAGTTTTGTATAGTATTAACTCAGAAGAGTTAGCAGTGGTTAAGGATAGAAAAATACTTTGAGGGAGTGGGAGATTAAAAAATATGGGCTGGAAAATATATAGTGACAGGAAAATTATATTAGCAAAAGCTTTTGCACAATACAGGAAATATGAAATTTGGTCAAGGTTTATTTAGAAAAGTATTTCTATTAATGTGACTTTTATAATACTTCTCAATAAGTGCTTGATGGATGAAATTGCTTATTATAGTAATCATGGAATTTCTCAGGATCTTTTAGGTCCCCATATGTACAGCACATACCACATAATTTCTTTGTTCCTCTTGGGCACTTATTTTTTTGATATCATACAGTTTTTAGGAAGCCTTTTCTCTATTTCTATTCTTGGTTCTGTAATTAAACTAAAACAATATTAGGAATTGTGGAAATTTAGCTGGGCATGGTGAGACATACCTGTACTCCCAGCTACTTGGGAGACGACACTAAGGAGAGGATCGCTTGAGTCTAGGATTTCAAGACCAGGCTGGGTAGCATAGTGAGATTCCATCTCAGTAAAAGCTACAACAACAACAAAATTGTGGTCATTTAAAAATTTAAACAGAGGGATTCCAGAGTGGTTCCCAAGTCATTTCATTAGGAGTATATTCAAAACTTTTCATGTAATTGAAGAACACATATTTTACCCCAAATAATAACTATTTTTAGAAGCAGAGACTTTTAACAACCATATGGGAAGATTTTAATTTCAGAAGTTTTTTGAACTATAGTTTTTAAAAATACTCAGAATCCTTGTATCATTTTCTTACACTTCAAATTTTAGAAATATTTATATTTAGTCATTTAAATGAACATTTTGAAGTTTGAACACTGCTGTGAGCTACTAAAGGTTGAGAAACATTGTTGTGCATATCCTAGAGTAACTAGCATAATGTCCTGCATGCAAGAAGCATGTTAATAGTTTTTAATGTGAATAAACAGACGGATTTCTATGTAACAGAATGTTTCAAGTAATAAAAAATATATAATATCTTTAATAATAGAATCCATTCTAATTTTAAAATGTGGCTTAAATTTATATTTCTTTTTAATTCTTATGACATAAAAGTTCAAGTGAGTTATATGAGAAATATGTCTTAAACAAGAAAGAAATAAATTTGAAATAATGTCAATAGGAAGGAGGGTTACAGTGTATTTTCTAGTATCCTCCAACTAGAAGCTTAGATTAGGATTTTAGTTTAAAATTTCTTTTTTTTTTAAATTAAATCATAGCTGTGTACATTAGTGCAATCAAGGGGTACAATGTGCTGGTTACATATACAATCTGAAATATTTTCATCAAACTGTTTAACATACCCTTCATGGCATTTTCTTAGTTATTGAATGAAGACATTTGTTTTCTGCAATTAGTAAGTTTCCCCAGTACCTTTCTAAGATGCAAGATAGGTGTGGCCCCACCAATTACCCTCCCTCCACCCCAACCTCCCCCCTCCCCTCCCTTCCCATATTCTTGTGCTATAGTTGGGTTATAGCCTTCATATGAAACCTTTAAATTAGCTTTATAGTAGGGCTGAGTACATTGGATACTTTTTCTTCCATTCTTGAGAT
>CAUYRH010062637.1:0-23214 GCA_963574655.1 Perodicticus potto | reverse complement strand
TATTGGAGCCTCTGGTGGGCGTTGTAGGTCCCCCTCCCTGCCTGTCATCCAGCCCACTGGCTCTTCAGCTGGCTGCTGCAGCACCAACACCACCAAGGAGGAGGTGGCAGGTCCGCCGGCTCCGCTGAGCTGGCTAGGGTGCCAGATGTCCTGCATCAATTCTCCCTCTCCGAGTAGAAACCCCAACTGCTGTTAGGGAAAAGGGGCGACCCAGGGAGCTTTCTTATCATGAGGCAGGGCACCACTCCAAATGGTTATGCTACAGTTTGGTGCTAAGAATAATGAGTAGAAATGTCAGCTCTAGAACTTTATACTGGTGAGCTAAGACCTTTAGTTGTGGGGCTAAAGAAACCTTTGACTTTTTAAATGTAATATTACAGGGCACCAAAAATTTATCTTTAAATTTTTGTTTGCTTTACTTGTTTGTTTTAAAGAAAACTTCTTAAAATACTGAAATTGTCTAATTAATGAAAGTATTGACTTTCATAAATTATCAGTGTATTAAAAGTGGTGGGAATGTGTTTTTATTTATTTATTCTGCAGTATGGCATGCAGCTGTACCAGAATTATATGCGTCCCTATCAAGGTAGAAGTGGTTGCAGTTCTCAGAGTATATCACCCATGGTAAGGATCAAATTTCAAACCTATGTTGTTGTTGTTTTTTGTATTTACATTCTATTAACTTACAATTACATGGTATTACAAATGTATGTTGTAATGCTTTTACATTAGCTCCTATTGGTCAAGTAAAATAAATCTTTGGCACCATTCTAATATAATATTACGTTGAATTTTTTATTTTTATTTCTTTGCAGCCTATAAAATCCCAGCAGTAATATGAAGTATTCAGTTAAAATACATAATTTTATATATTAAGGGAGTACCCCTTAACATATAAAATAGTTTGAAGAGCAGACCTTGAGAATTTATAGAACATTTTCCTTGGCATTGTAGGTCATGTTTTCTTAATTATTGATTTGGGTTAGGAGTTTATTTATTTATTGTAATACTGATTCTGTGATTGTCATAGTTTAGTATGAAGATGCTAATGATTTGGAATTTTAAAGCTGCATTCTGGCTTTCTAACAATAACCATTTTTTTTTTTAAGTTCCAGGTCTTTAAAAATCAGACCGCTTTCCAGGAGGAAATTGCAAAATTTCCAAAATTGCAAACCAAAATATAGGTCGTGCATTATATTAATTCTAGCACAGTATAATTGTAACTTGGATATTTATTTGCAGATATGCACACACACATCTTTTTCCTTCTTTAGGATCTAATTTTAATTTCCTGTGCATTAACACAAGAAATTTACTTCTGAACTTAAAGTTTATATGGCACTGTTTTCATCACTCTCCTTAATATTGAGTATATGAGGAATTCAGATGTATGCTCCTGGGTTACAAATCAGTTAATGCGCGTTTTTGCATTTAGCTACGTTTCCACTTAAGTTAAAAGTTTGCTCTTCCTGGCTGTGACCTAGGAAGGTACATTTACTCCACATGCAATATAGCAGATGAAATGCCCAGCTCTAGGAATGAGGCATGAAATAATGTTGATTATGAAGCCTGATAGACTAGATAGAAAAAGAACTCTAACTTTGTATTTATGTTGCTTTACGTTACGGAAGAGTAACTTTTCATCTTTGTCTCATATTACTTTTAAGCCCTAAAATAAGACAGCAAGGAATGCAATGAATTTTCATAAAAGCAATCACTTTAAGGTGCATATTTTTACAGTCTGTCAGTTTACACTTATCTTTCAGTCCACGTGTATATTAAAAGAATAATGAAGTTTATTATCTTAATCCTTTCCTAAATCCCTCCAAATTTCTTTTGGAGTCCAAAGTTATTAAGATGAGCCTATTAATAGCCGCTAGGTATTTGGAGGCAATTATTTTTTAATTATAGGGAACAATTATCATAAATAAAGTACTTTCTGTCCTTATCACTGTCGTTAGCATACAAGTGTGGTATTCTTCTTTCCTTTTTCCATTGAAAGTGATTCTACTGTTGATCAAGATGTGAAGGACAGTTTGGTTGGTGTGGCTTTACTTGTTTAAAATCACCTGTAGGAAGACACACTCCCTGAAGGGATCTGGAGGGAGTAGGGAATGTTGGGGAGGAGGTTCAGGTAAGGAAATAAGTGGCAAAGCCCTGTCTTATGTGACAGTTGGCATGATCAGACACAGTAGCTTGTGAGAATTATACCTCCACCACTCTTAATTTCCACGAAGGAACCTTAGAAGTTTTAGGAGGTAGTTGTGTTGACCTTGACCTTGCCATCTATACAGAACCTGCTCTTCTAGGATTTAAGGAGATTATTAAGGGAGAATCAGTGACCACAGAGGCACCTCCCTGGCCTTGCTGCTTTTCATCCAGGGTCTACTTTTTGTGAGCAACATAGAAAAGTTAATACATTTGGGATATATTTTTAAAGGAACAATATTTATTTTCTTAAGTTTTCCAGGTATGCATTTGGAAAAGGGAAAGGAGAAAAAAAATCTCACACCATAGAAAACATCCTAGCTATATATGAGAGTACATGACAGTCACCCTTACCAACCTTTGTTATGAAAAGCAGCAACAGACAGTTCAGGAAGCCGCATCTATCTGGACTTTTTTAGGGCAAAGAAAGCATCACTTAAAGGAGCATCTGTTAATATGGCCCTGGCTGGACTGAGGGGCTGGGAGCCTTGGGGGAGGTGGCGTCTACTCAAACCCTTTTTATTCTTCACTTTCGACTCTGGAGCCAGACACCCTAAACTGTAATTTTTTCTCTGTACCTCCCATTCTGTGGTTCGTAAAAGAACTTTAGACAGGACACATTTGTGACTGCTCTTACACAAGCCCTCCGTGTGACCTTGATCGAGTCACTAGTGTCCTGTAGTGTAAAATAAAGGTGATGGTTGCTTAATTTCTAGAATCTATTATGTGCGTAATGTCCTGTACCCTTGTAGGCAGCAGGTGAGGGAACAGTGTCTGAAGAAAACCTGTGCCCTCTTGCTAATGACTGTACTGCAAGTCCGTGTAGAACCTTCAGATGGAATGGGAAAGAGTATGTAGCTACTAGTTACCTAGCGAAACTACCTGCAAGGCCTGGCATGGCAAACCTCTCCAAGCGTGAGTAGGTCTGATTGCAGAGTGTGGCTTAGATAATCCAGGGTAGACCAGGGCCTCTTCTTTCTTAGAAAGAAAGACATGCCATTAAAATTCATGGACCCCCTTTTTAGGGCCTGCCCTGTTCTTCTCTTGAGAAGAAAGAGCTAGAAAAAGTAACAAATATTTAAGAAATACAACTGATTCTGAATGTTATCAACTTCGCTTTCTATGTGAAAGAAATTGAGCTGAAAATGACTTTTTGAGTTTGTCAGACTATACTTTGCTTCTGTTTTTTTGTTCACCGAAGATAAACTATTAATTTTTCATCCGCCACCTGCCATTCAGTAGGAAACGTTTGCTATAGATTCTGTTTTCCTTTAGTGTAGTTAAGGTAACAAATGAAAAATGTCCTTATTTATATTGGGATCGTCTTACGTATGTTCAGTAATTAGGGAACATAAAATCTTGTTTTATATTTTGGCCTGCCTTACTGAAGGGAAAAAAAAAACTGATTATGTTTATTTTTCTTTCCTAATGGTATTTTTATGTTACCAGGAACTTGAAATTGCAGAACCCATCTTGGCTCGTGAAGGGAGAGATATTGTAAGGATAAAGCTATTACGATTGAGGCTAGTTACTCTGTGGCTTGGGCAGGTGGACACTTTTCATTAATGTCAGCAAAGCAAAAGTATATCCGACTGGTCCACAGCCCAGCACAGAAGATCACGGGGTGAAAAGGGCAACTAAGGTGTGACAGCAAATAGAGATTACAGAGACAGCATCTGTCTGGAAAGAGCAGCTGTCAGTTATAAAGGCTCCTGTAACAAATGAAAGATTGCATGCCGGATCTCTAGAAGTAGAGATGAACGGTAATAAGATTGTGGGCCTCTCCAGCATGGGTGGGAGGGAAAATAACAAATACTAATAAAGGGAGATGTGTGACGCAGTAATAAAGAAGCCCTAAAAAATTTTTTTGTGGCTAAGATTTTGTCTGAAGCTCCTATTCGACTACAGTCTGTTCCCTAGGCTTGGCTGAACCCAGAGAGATATAAAAGTTACCTCGTGGGTACAGCGTTCACTATTCAGGTGATGAGTACACTAAAAGCCAAGACCTGACCATTATACAATATATTTACATAACAAAAGAGTACTTGAACCCCTAGATATATTGGAAAAGAATATTTACATAGGAAAAAATAATGGGTTTAAGCCACAAGTCCCCAGATGTAGAGTGGCTCATAATCCACCATTATAACCCCATTTTTGGTTTCATCCTTCTGTTAATTAGTGGAAGAATAACTGTTAAATATTTTCCATGTCTTTATTTTTTTTTCTTCTGGAGAGTTTTAATTCCTTGTTTGTTTTGTAGAAACCAATTGATTCTCTTAACTAGAGATTGACAGTTGTCTCTTTTTTTAGAATTTATGACTTGTGAGGGGGCATGCTCTTTAAAAAAATGCTGTGAAAACAAATACAATATTTTAAAAAATCCAGATTTTGGATATTTTACTTTCAACTCAGAGAGTATGAATGACGGAAGGAATTAGCAAAAACAATGACTTTATTACCGGTGTAAATTATGTATACTTCATAGTGTCTTTTTTTTTTTTTTTGCATCAATTCTTGTATCATTCAGGCGTAGTTTTGTGCCTCTCATGTGGCCATGTATATTCTCACAAGATGAAAGTGTTCATTGTTAAATCATGGCAATTTTAATATTATGAAATTTCCTGAATTATTATTTCGCAAAGTTTTATTTTCTAAATAAGATGCAAGTTGATGTGATACTTTTAAAATGCATATTCTAGTTTGCTCCCTTATAAAACTTGGGAAGTATTTCTAAAGAGATGTTGTATGTCAATCTAAGTTACAGCTCTTTTGTATCTTGACTCTTATAGCAACTTCATAAGTAGATGTATTTGACATTTAATTGGTGACTGATGAATCTCTAAGCTTAATAGAGAGATGAATTCAGAAGTAATGGATCTTTTTTTAACCACTGGAAGTGTGCTTTTTCTCTCTAAGTAGAAGTTTTTTTTTTTTTTTTTTTAAGACGGTCTCAAACTGTTGCCCTGGGTAGAGTGCTGTGGCGTCACAGCTCACAACAACCTCAAACTCTTGGACTTAAGCGATTCTCTTGCCTCAGCCTCCCAAGTAGCTGGGACTACAGGCGCCCACCACAACACCTGGCTATTTTTTGGTTGTATTTGTCATTGTTGTTTGGCAGTCTGGGGCTGGATTCAAGCCCTCCAGCTCCGGTGTATGTGGCTGGCACCCTAGCTGCTGAATTATAAGGCACCGAGCCTCTAAGTAGAAGTTTTTTCATTATACTGAAGAATAGAAGAAAGACATTACTTTGAAAGATTTTAAGACTCTGTATTTAGTTCTTAATTCAGTTACCTTGAGAAATAACTATGTACCTTATTTAACCAAAATATTTTATAGTACCATTTTACCTTGAATATTAATACGTTAACTTCTTCATTTCCTGCTAGCCACTTCTGGAACTCTATTCTAGAATGGAAATTGCCTCCAAATCACGGAAAGGTACTGTGGTAACTTTTAAAGACGGTTTTATGGCTCAAATGTGCTTTTTTTCCAGAGAAGTATATCGGAGAATTCCCTGGTAGCAATGGACTTCTCAGGCCAGAGGAGCAGAGTTATAGAAAATCCCACCGAAGCCCTTTCAGTTGCCGTTGAAGAAGGACTTGCGTGGAGGGTATGAATAGCTTTGCTTGCTTCAAAGTATTTACGATCTGAGTTTGTTTCATCCCCGAAGATGAGATTTGTTTCCCCCTTCCTCGCTCAGAAAAAAGGATGTTTACGCCTGGGCACACACGGAGGTGCCGCTGCCCCTTTGCAGAGCTCCTCCACCAACCTGGGTATGTTCATTCATTGTCACTGTCGCTGAGCAGATGGGGAGCTGTGTCTTGGGACGTTACCACTGGGGGGATGTGGTGGAAAGTCACATAAGGAAATCGCGCTGTTTCAAATGAAGCTTTGTTTTCCATCTATTTCATGTCTTTAGCCATCCACCAGTCTCAGCCGTGGTTTCACCACAGGATCTCCAGAGAGGAAGCTCAGCGATTGATTAGTCAGCAAGGACCTGTGGATGGGTAAGCTTGGTATTTTTAATTTTGAGTAGCAGTGACTTGGATGATTTTTTTCCTATAAGTAGTGGTTATTTATTCAACACACACAAAAGAGTTTTTGACTTGGGCTTATCATGAAAGAGAAGTCACTTTTCTTTCTGTAAAGGTGGTTGCCTTTGTGTTCTGACGATTTCCATATGCTACTTGATACAGAGTCGGTGCGTAAATGAACAGGTAACAGAGTAGGATGGTTTGATCTTAACTAATGACCACTAACATTATTGAACTATATCGAATTCTGTGTCAATTCTAGCATCTCAGATGTTAATCGGTGGGGGGTAACTGAATGTGTTTTTGGATGTCAACATTTTGATTTGAACACAAAATCAATGGTGGCTTGTATCCTGACATTATCTTACATGTAGTTTCTAGGTATGCAGGGTATATGAAGTATAAAGCTGTCGAATACATATTCTAAATATTTGTTTAATATTTTTATTGTCTGCTTACCACCCTATTGGTTTCTTTTCTAAACTTTCCAGGCTAAAAGTGATATAAACCTACAGACATCTTGCCTGTTTCTCAGGTTATCATTTAATAAGGTACCATGGAATATATAAAGAAAGAAATATGAACTATATTGTGAAAGATGTATAACCTGAAGAATTTTTCTTTTCTCAAATTACTCAGTGTTTCAGATCCTTTTTATAATACTGGCTAAATTCCCTTCCAGAGTGCAATACAAATGAGGGAGTTTGTAGTGAGGATTGGAAGAGAAATGAAACCAGCATCAATTGAAACAAGTGGGGATGGGATCCTTTGTCCTCTGTAGTTGGTTAGGATGATGGCAAGGTTTTGAGGTGATTTAATACTGACATTTGGATAAAAACTTACCTTCACATGGAGGATTATTAATAGCAAGGCAGCATTTCACCAGACTGTAAATAAGAGAAGATTTTAGCATGCTTCTCTGCACAGAACACAGTCTTTTTGGATATAAATTTGAATAATCAGCAGAATTGAAGTCTGATGAGACCAAGAAAATAAATAAATCACAAAAAAATTAAGACGGTTTGGAGGATTCTAATTTTCTTTATTGTTGAGCCCAGTTTTACTAACATCAATGAAATAATTGTGTAAAGAATGATGTCTTTCTTTTGGTATTCCTTTGGAAAGATGTGATGGTACCAAGTGATCCACTAGGTGGCAGTGGTGATCTGCTTGGGAGTGGGGAGAGAATTACAGCTTGATTTACCAGTGAAATGCCCTTTTATCCTATCTCCCAGTGATGTAATGTCATAATCTCATGCAGCAAAAATGAAATGGATAATCTCGTCAGACATCTGTGATGCCTTAAATTTGGCTGCCTCTTTGCCCAGGCACAGTGAGATTAGTATTGGATTTGCCAGTGGGGATCAGTTACACGTTAGTTGTTGTGTTCGCCAACAATTAATATAAAACTAGTTTTGCACCGCATTGCCAGTAAATAAGAATTCACTCCTGGCAGCATTTTTCTCTTAGGCCATTAGGCCATGTCTTGTTTTTCTAGCCTGATGTTATAGAGGCTTCTCTGCTACATTCTTCAAGGTTAAAGTACATGTTGTTTGGTTGTTTCTTTTACTTAAAACGTGTTGCTTAAACATTTAATAAATGACTTCAAGATTTCTTACAATATATGCATTTCTTATTTTCTGTTGTGTATGTAACAATAGAAACCAGAATCAAAAGAAGGGGGATCCAGTGGAGAAGAGGCATAAAAATGTGATTTCATTCTAAATCATTATCTTTGTTCTAGGCCTAACATGACCCAGAAGGTAAAATAATAGTATGCTAATGCCTTATTCTTTGTGCAAAAGAGTTACTTGTGAATACCCAATTTCCCCGTGGAAAAAGTACATAGCACTAATTATTGTTGTAGTATGCTGGTTATTGTGAGCAATCTAACAAATGAGCTGTATTTTTGTCCCAAATTAAAACTGGGACCGGGCATAATGGTTCATGCCTGTAATTGTAGCACTTTGAGAGGCTGAGGTGGGAGGATTGCCTAGGACCAGGAGTTGGAAACCGTCCTGGGCAACGTAGTGAGATCTTGTCTCCAAAAAACAATAGAAAATTGAAAATTAGTTAGGCTTGGTGGTGTGCACCCCTAGTCTAAGCCACTTGAAAGGTTGAGTCAGGAGTTTTACTGCAGCCCAGGGCTTCAAGCTGCAGTGGGTTATGTGTTTCTGCACTCCAACCTGGATTGCAGAGTGAGACCCTGTCTCAAAAAAATTATATTGGCCCTGATGGCAGTTTTATAGTACAAGTTTATGCTATGCCATATTGTTTATCAAGTTGGATAATTTCACCCATTGAATGCACAGTAAAGGAATCCTCAGCTACAACATTTGGAATACACTTCCTGGATTTATTGTAATTCTGTGAAATCCATGAGTAAATGTAGAAACATACTGAAATTCCTTCTCTCTCTTTAGAGTTTTCTTGGTACGGGATAGTCAGAGTAACCCCAAAACATTCGTACTGTCAATGAGTCATGGACAAAAAATAAAGCACTTTCAAATTATACCAGTAAGTAATTTGTGATTCCATATTCGTATATTAGAAATGATCCTAATGCATGAGCTTCTGGAAACTTTGGTTTTCTTTTGGTCCTTTTATTAAATATAATTTGGGAGCTTGTGCTTTGACTAGAGTTAAGTTTGGCAGAAATGGTTTTATGAGCCTGTATTAAGAGAAGATACAGGAATTGTGAAAATTAAATTTTCATTTTTCCATGAAACATGATTTAGCAATATTATATAGACCCCATGCCACATATTGTTCAAAAGCCACCAAAGGTTTTCTCCTGAGTTCGAATAATGGTTCTTTAAAAACAATCATTTTAAAATCCTTTCTTCTCTCTTACCTCAAAAACGTTGCTTTGTTTTTTTTTATTGTTTTATTTTTAATGGTTAGTGATAAAAATACAGATACTGTGGAACTAGTGAAGACTTAAGTATTATGAGCATATATAAAAATTGTTTTGTGATTATGGTTCTGGGTGGGACAGTTTACTTTGGGATTTCTGTTCTTTTTATTGCTATATATCTGTGAGCATTTGCACGTGGGTATGTGTGTGATGTGTATATTGGAACCAAGGAGTGTAGATTCGAAATTCAGTCTACTTTCAGGAAGGCGTTTCATAAGATCTCTAAATTGTTAGACCTTCCTTTTAAGTTTCTTTTTTTAGGAATTATCCAAAGGCCATATAAAGTATCCTCTCTATTTCTTTGCTTAAGTGATCGATGTCCCAAGCAGCATATGTGAAGTGTTTAATTCCAGAAGACTTCACTGACAAAAATAAAAATAAACAGACAAGACAACTAATTCTTTTTTTTTTTATTTCATTTCGTGGTTCAAGACAACTAATTCTTTATTAGCATGATTTTTATTGCTTCAAAATCAATTCACTGATGCAAATTATGAGAATATTCATTTTTGAGGCTAGGTAGACAACATTTAGAAATGGAAATTAGTTTTTATAAGTGGGATCATTACAATTTTTTTACTCTTACACTGGAAATTATAGATTTCTCACTGTTCATTGATTCAAAATAGGCATAGTACCCTAACTAACAAACTATTGGGAATTAGAAGTAGACAAAGTAGGGCCTCTCTCACTGCTTCTCCAAAAGTCGGATGATATTTCTTTTAAATGTAAGTGATGTTACAAAGAAGACATGGGCATGCTATCATGTTCTTTTGATTTTTTTTTTTTTTTTTTAGTTTTATAAATGTGCCAGTTTGGGCAAATGTTTACAGTTTACAATGGGTTGTCCTTCTGGGTAATTTGCCCTCCACCAGTTTGTTGCTTTTCCTTCTGCAGGTTGAAGATGACGGTGAAATGTTCCACACGCTGGATGATGGCCACACAAGATTTACGGATCTAATCCAGCTAGTGGAGTTCTATCAGCTCAATAAGGGTGTTCTTCCTTGCAAGTTGAAACATTATTGTGCTAGGATTGTTCTTTAGCCAGACCAGCAGTGACTTGTTAAAACTATTGAATGAAAAGAACTCAAGAAAAAAAAAGTGTTACCATGATGAAAAGAATGTATTTTACCTGCAATTTACAAAAAATAGTTTGTGCATTGCAAATAAGCAAAGACTTGGATTGACATTACATATATCATTTAAAATGCATTAGTTAAAATTAAACCTTAGGAAAAAAATGACTTGGTGTGTTCTTGTGTGATTTTACATTTCTCTATTTTCTTCAAATATGCGTAATTTAAACATCTGTCTTTACTATAAAGCAGCATTAGAAGTTTCAAACAAAATATTAAAAAAGAGGGTTTGGAATGAATTATTTGTAGACTAAATTTCAATTATACTATTTTTTAATATTAAGAAATATGATAACTTGAGTTATTAACTTTAAAAAAGACCCACAATTTGTTAATAAAACTAAAACCTATTTTGAATTGTGTACAATTATCTGGGTTTATTATAACCTTAAACTCATATTTTGAGGTAGCAGCTTTAAATTATTTTGAAATATATTGAATTTTTTCTGGGAAATGTTTATTATGTTATGGAATTTTTAATTATACTATAAAATTTATACTAGCTATTGTAGTCATTAGTGGCATATTGTTTGTTGCATTTTTTTCCATTTATTTAATGATTGTCTGGAACTATCAATTTTTAAGAAAATGATTGAACTATGGAGAAAGATTTGTATAATTTTCACAAATCTTCTCATGGCATATAATTTATGACAATATGATGGTGTCACCCTAATATTTCACATTTTCCCCATACTCTAACTTTTAGTACACTTTTTAGAGTCTTTCAGTAATTTTTATCATTAACTGATAGTTAATTTATATAATATAAATAGTTATATTATTTATATGATATAAATAGTTAAATTATATATGGGTGGTGCCTCTGGCTCATCGAGTAGGGCACCAGCCCCATATACCAAAGGTGGCAGGTTCAAACCTGGCCTTGGCCAAACTGAAAACAGTTATATAAATAACTATTATTTAATCTAATCATAGAACTAATCTTATAATAGACCTATTATTTAGAATAAGTGAAATCAAAGATTCCAAATCTATAAGGATCCTAATAGGTAAATACGTATTCTTCTCTTTGCCTGTCCCTTTTCAGTTTCTTACCATGGCAATATCAATACAAAAATCAAAGATTTTGAAAACTTGAGAGATATTAACCTCCCTGATCCTCTCTCTGAAACTTTCTGTTTTATTTTTTTATTTTTTTATTCTATGACTCTGTTGTTCTCATTCTGTGTGGGAAGGACATTCATTGCTCTTAAGAGAAAAACAAAATATCAAATAAACATTAAAATAATACAAAACATTGTTCATCTCTAATTGAGCTTCATGACAATATTGGGGGAAGTTAGATTTTTTTAACATAGTATTTTAAACATGTCTATTTTTTTCAATGAAAGCTGTACATTTTTTGGTAACAAAGTATATGAAAACATTCATGAAATACAAATAAAGTGAATTATCACTGAAAAATAATTATTTGTTGAATTTTAAAATATTCAATTTACTTTTAGCCAATGCAAACCTAGTTCCCAAAACACTGAAACTTAGAACATTAATCTGATGTTATAAAATGCCAGTCTGGTATCCACTAGGGCTTGGAAGACACGGAAGACATCTAAGTGGAAAAACACACTCGGGGCGAACACACTTGCCCCTCTTAAGCTTTCAGAATGGCCCTGAGTATTTCAGATGTATGTTTCATTTATGAAAAGATTTTGCATTTTGAATTGGAATATGTTTTCTCATTTTTTACCTAGTTCACATAAACAATATAAAAAATGTAATATTTTAAGTACTAAACTCTCATTGACCAATCTATGCTTATCTTTGTTATTTGTGTCTCTAACTGCATTCATAATTTAAATTTATTATTCTGAGGCCAAGATTTTATATGTAAACTGCTTGATTTGATCTGAAAGCATGAGTAAAGAAAAATTATTGGTGAAAGGTTGACAGAGAGAAATCATGAGTTTGTCTTTTTGATTTTTTTCTAAAAAAAGGTCTTAGCTCTGTGTGTATGTGTGTGCGTGTGTAAATCTAATATGATATTAAATCTGAGAGTGTCAGATACTTTCACAATTGCTACAGTATTAAAATGCATTCCCTAGAAAAGTATGAATTACCTCTAGGGTATTTTTCACTTTGGTTTAGCCATGTTCTATTATCTTGCACCATTTTGGGTAATGATGAGGCTGAATAAGTCCGCTTTCTTCCATTTCTGTTCCCATGTTGGAGGTAATGTTTTACTCTCTCAGACAGAAGCAAACCAGCAGACTTTGTGGTCCACATTGTTCTTTTTTTTTTTTTGTTTTCTTATATTGAAGGATTAGGTAATTATTTTAAAATATCTAGATGATCTAATCAAACAAGATAAAAATTAGTAGGAGCACTTCAATTCAGAATAATTGTTTCATGTGGGTAATAGATCAGAGGCACATTTTTGTTTTAGCTCTGATTTAGGGTGATCAGCACCGGTTAATCAGAGTCCCATGGGGCCTATGGCTTTTGAGCACCATTAATAACTCTGCACAAGGTAGTTGTGTTCTGGTAGTGATATCAAACTATTCTTTGGATCATAACTTCTCTGTCACTGGTGTTGGTAACAGCCTGATGTTCCAAACTGGCTGCACTTAGAAGGCTCTCTTCTCTATTGCCCGTCATTCTTATACTTTACGTCCAGGATCCGTTCTGCAGCCTGTAGCCCTATGCATCCCTTTCGCAGAATGTCTTTAAATCCATAACATTTTAAATTACTCCATGGTTACTATGTAAGTAGTAATTAGTTTCCTCATCTCTAGAAAGGAGATCACTACGACAACCACCACATCACCATCATCACCACTTCTTAAGTTGTCTTTGGCAGTTAAATAAAATTATTCATGTAGGGCACCTAGCACTTTGCTTAGACTCTTCGTTGATATGCATTTTTATTGCGTCAGAGACTGTTTATTGAGGTCCTGCATCTCCTGGTTGCCTTGCCCTTTCCACCAAGTGCCTTTACATTTCTATCTCTTGTTCTTCCTGCTGGAACGACACACTGTACATGACCTATTTGCCTCTGCTTTTGTTCCGGTCCCTTCATAAGGATGCTTTTATGGGAATCCCACCCACTGCAATGGGGTGCTGCCCAGTCCATTTGTAGAGATGGTGTGTACAACCATACTGTGCCCACCTGTGCAGACTCTCATGCTTTTGTCCACTTGCAGATTACAAAGATAATGTGTGATTTGGTATAACTCACATTTGTGTGGTCTCCTTCCCTGAAATTATAGCAATTGATCACATGGGAAATGAGAAGGTTGGAAATCTGCTTCAGAATCTCTGTTTGGATAGCACAGGACGTGGAATAATGCATAGCTGGGTAGGAAAAGATGAAAAACTCTTCCCAGGTGATTGGTGCATCTCTGAGAAATTAATCAACTTTCGCTGAGTCAATGTCTCCTTTCTCGGGCTCATTATACACTCAGTGGATCCCGCTTCTCTCAGAAGTTCTTTTGTTGTTAGCAATCTGATTAGGAGCTGAAGATAACATTCTTGTCTTGTGTGCTTGTTAAGTTCACTCCAGCATGTATTGAGTGCTTATTAGGTGAATAGCACTTTTGGTGATGCAAAATTGAATAGTAGGGTATAGAAATACAAGAATCTATCCTAGAAGGAAGACAGGGTAAGTATTGCATTATAAATACAATGAGAGATATTGGCTACACTTGCTGAAGGTTGGGAGAAATAAAATGGGTTCCTGGACGGTCTGTAGGAGTTCAATTACAAAGACTTGTTATCAAAGGAGAGGGGTAGTGGAAAGTCAAGCAGCTTGGAAAGTCATGGCAAATAGGACTGGAGAGGCAAGCTTCTGCTGCATTAGAGAGAGCTTCAAGCAATTATGTTTTAGTCAAGGGACAGCATAGCTAGGTACTTCAATGTTATACTCCATTAAATTTTTATCTGGTTGAGATTGTGGATGGGCTTTATTCATCCTTTTATCTCTGCTCCGCACATTAGAAATTTACTGCGCATCTCTCTGCAAGTAGAACTAGTCTGGTGATGGCTGGAGTTACAAGGGCAACTGTGAATAAGATGACTAAGGATGGAGAAAGCGAGTAAAGGAGGAAGACCTAGCAGGAGCTATTGCAAGAGTCTTAGCAAGATTCAGGAGAGCTTGTTCTAGAACCATGAACATGACAAAAGGACTTTGTGGAGAGTGAATCATCAGTGATATAAGCAATTGGATGAGAGAGATGAGAAATAAGCAAAGGGAAGAATACAAAATGATTAGTAGGTTTATGGCCAGAAAACATAAACATTGATATCTTGGTGATCAAAAATTGATGATTTTAACCAATCATCAGAATTTTTGAAGAATTATCTCTATTCAGAAACTTTTTATATAGAAAGGCTTTATGCTAAAGGAAATACAGTAGAACATCTATGTTGATTACCCAAGAGACTGTAACAAACTGGTCAATATATGGAGGTGGTCAACATAAGGAAGTAGACCGACTCTACTAATACGTACATATGGTTCATGTTTGGTCTATGAAAATTAGGTCAACTTAAAGAGGTGAGGGAGGTGGTCAACTATGGAGCTTGTACTGTAGAACTTTTATTTTTTTGATTTTGGATTCATTGAGTATAGGAAGAATTAGGTTACAGTGATTGCATTTACTGGTAAATTCCCTCTTATAATTGTTTCCCATCCCCAAGACGTGTGCCTTACACCTGTAGAACTTTATTTTGCACAGAGAGTTAAGAATCCAGGTGCAGAAGTGAAGAAGGAAGCAGTTAGAGAATATTCAAGGGGCTAGTAAGGAGCTGAGAGGCTGAAAGCTGCAGAGAAATATGCCATCGAGAAGTAAAGAGACCAGGTGGCAAAAAGACTCTTCAGAACTTGGATAATGAGCACACATTTTAACATGATGTTTACTCTGTGATTCTATGATCTAACCACCCTCCATCTTCCCAAACCTGAAATAAAGTCCCCGCATGTGAAACTGATTTGGAGGAGTGAGGTTCTTGGAAGTGCTAAGGGCTGTGCTCCACATGGAGGGTTGGGTGGCATGTCAAGGGACAACACAAGCAAATTAAAGTTCAGCAGATGAAAGAAATCCAAACTGGAGGACCACATGCCAGAAATTCTGGATTGGACACACTTAGCCTTCAAAGTGGATATAATTTTGTTTTACAAAACCGAAAGCAGGCTGCCCTTACCTAACACATACATTGTACTTTTTATAATAATCATTCATTTAAAAAACCATTCCTTGGTTGCCTGAGCAAAGACTCTACCCTACTCCCTGTCCTCATTCATCCTCTACCATTTTGCACATCGTCATTTCTTCACTTCCCACTACTTAAAAAAATTTCTGCTGTCCTGTCAACCTCAGTGAAACTATGAAGCTACATAAAAAGAAACTTCAGACCTTTCTGCTGTTGCTCATTCCCTCCTTGAACTACTGTATTCCCTTGTTACCATGTCAAAAGAGTGCTTCTCTTCCTCTTACCCTTCTGGGTACCTCTTATTCCTCTTCCCAGACTCAACTTCCTTTATTCATCCATCCATTAAATGTTGCTACACATAACTTAGGTCCTAGGCTTCATTCTATTCTCTTCTTAATTTGCTCCATTCCTGCAGGCTCTTTCATTTATCTCATGGATTCACACACTGGTCTTTAAACCCATGTTTCCTTCCCAAACTTTGGATCTATGTATGTAGCTATCTTTCAAAATCTTCATTTGTACAACTTATAGTTACATCCAACTCTCTATTGTCAGAGATCTCTTTGTCTTCTTTTTAAACCTGGTCTCTAGAGCTTCAGTACCCATGGATTACCATTCAGTTTCCCAAGCAGAAACTCAGAAGATGCCAAGGAGACTACCACCTTTGCAAGAACACCAAGTGCTGTAAAATCATTGTCATATCTGCATACTGCTCTCCGTCTCCTTTGCCAACACACAAATCTGGGCTACTTTCTTTCCTAAACTACTTCTTCCTAGAGACTGGTCTTTCTTCATACCTCCCTCTCCTCTTCAATCTAAGACAGGTGATCTCAGCAGATACTCATTTGATTGTGGTACTGCCCTACCTAAAAGCTTCAAAGTCTTCCAACGTCTTTAGAGAAAGTCTATTCTTCCTGACACATCTATGAGATTTTCACGCTTTGGCCTTCATGTTTCCAGGATCATCTTCAGCCTCTCTCCCATGCATTTTTTGCAACTGGTCCATTTCCTGGAATTCTCTTTAACTTTGGCCTGTAGCACATACTGTTCATTTTATCTTAATCATTGATCTTTTGGGACTTATATTCTAGCAAAAGATTTAGACCGTAACCAGGACAACAAATTGAAAAAACAGTTAAGAATTACTTGTAAGGAAGTACTGACAAAATTAAGAGAATGGGTAACGTATAGTAGGCAGCATGTTCAGAGAAGACTTCTCTAGGGAAGTTCCTTCTAAGGGGATACATAATTAAAAGGATCGAGCCATATCTGAGCCATGGGGGTGAAGAGCTATCTAAGTAGTGGAAAGAGGAGAGGCAAATGCCGTAAGGCAAAAAGTAACAGGATGTATTTGAGGAGCAAAGGAAAGAGCAGAATGGTTGGGCCTAGTGGGTACAGAGGGATGGTACAGGCTATAGTGAAGATATGGGTGACAAGTTAACCGTTCAGGCCCTCGTATGGACATGGTAAGGAGTTTGGGTTTTATTCTAAGGGTAATGAAAAGTCACTGATTGCTTTTACACAAACAAAAAAAGGTAAAATAGGATTTATATTTGGACAAGATCACCTTGAAGTTTTGTGGATAATAGGTTAGAAATGGACAAGGACAGAAGTTTCCAGCAGCATCCTTTATAATAGTGAAAAATTAGGAAAAAACTGATACTTATCAACAGGAGATTGGTGATAATCATCATGGATGATCATATATCTGTAGACACTGGTGTGGAAAAATTCTATAATTTCTGAGAAAAAGGATCTGTATGTGTGTTCATGTGCTAGTGCTAGTGATAAAGCCAAGTACAGACTCATCATGACAGTCATGATGAGTCTGTACTTGGCTTTATCTTTTTTCTATGTAGCTAGTTATGAATGAATATACTTTTGATAATCAGAAAAAAATAAACCTCTATGTTAGGACAAAAAGACATGAGAAAAAAAGACAGAAAAACTATTTTATAGAAAAGTCATTTTATACTCATTACTTTCCTAAACTTTACTTCATTTGTTTGTCATTTAATGTGAACTGGCGTTCTTTTCTAGCGACATACACATTTGGATTATTGGGTGTCATTTCTATCTGATGTAGCATTTCAATCTGAGCATGTTACTTCTGTCAAAATATGTGGACTCATTATTTCCCGTTAATTCTCAATGGACAATGAACGCACATCTTGGCAGATGTCTGCCTCTTCCTTAAAGAAAAACGAGAAGTCTAAATTTAGGCTCTCAGCCTAGGCTGTGATCTTTGTACCTCAAAGGAACTAGAGAATTTTCAATAAAAGAGACCTGTTTTTATCTTCTGAGACTAGGCTGGCTCCCAGCTTTTCATCCTGAAGGACTGGTAAAGATCACAAAGTAGCTTCAGCATCAAACTCCCCAGTCTTCTTCCAATGGTATTATTCCAGACGTACATGAATCCAACACCGGTCCTTGGAGTCTGAAGGTTGAGCATATTTTCTGAAAGGACATTGTTTTCTTGTTGCAGGACACTGAAATATTGTAAAATTTCACTACAGTAGAAGGCAATAACTTACCTGGAATTACAATTTATCTGGTGAATTTTCACACTCCAGGAAATTAAAAATAATAGTCCCCCCACCGCAAGTTCTGGAGATGGTCTCTCCTGCTCTTACCATTCTCTAACCCACCCCTGTTAACACCATTTCCTTGACTTCTCAGAAAATAGCTTACCCTTTGTGTGTTCTTGCTCTCATGTCTCTTGCCTTCTTGGTGCTTTTCAAAATTGTCTTATGCCTCATGTCACAATTGTTAAAGTTACTGTAGCTTCCAAGTAAATACCTAAATTCTTTGTGTAATAACGCAGATCACCCATTGAAGGCTTAGCTGTGTGATTTAGATAGGTTGATGATGATAATGATAAATACAATAATAACAATTGGTTAGATATTAGCAAGACTCCTGAATGCATCACTGAGTTCTCTCTGAACAACCACAATTTCCTCAAAACTTGTAGGATATGTTTATTCAAACTTAAAAAATTACCTATATAGAACATCTCCATTTCAGAAACATTAAGTAACATTACAAAAAAAAAACCCTATAGTTTCACCACCTACAAATAACACAGTACTGCTAATGCATCTATTTCTATAGTGAAAATAAATTATGCATTGTCTTTCAACATTTACCATTAGATATTCTTCATCCAATTAATATCATTTTTTCTGGGCATCTGACTTTTATTTATAAACAATCATAAATTTTTCCTGTATTATATGCACTGCCTGGAAGATTTGGGGAAATATTTTTTCTTTTTGTAAATGGGAATTGGTTGATTTGAAAATGACATGGTGGAAAGTGGCATAATACAAAAGACATTATTTCTGAAGAATTTATTCCACGAATAAAGTTGAACCTCTTCCCCATGTTCCCTCCAGTGAGGAGTCCAAAACAGATGTCTTCTGTATTTGGTATGAAATTCCAACACTGGGTAAGAGACAAAAGATTCCATCTTAGTGCATGTTCCTCAAAATGCATTTTGTGAGCCAGATACATCAAAAGCTTCTCTCAAAGATTCTGGCATTGCTCTCTGCAAAGGGGCCCAGAAACCTGCATTTGCCTTGTAGTAAGCATTCTGGAGAATAATGCCAAGTACAAAACTTTGAGAACTACTCTCCTGGTGCACCTGACTATTCCTGTCCAGTACTAGTCTTGTCTAAATGCTTCATTTTTTCCTGAAATTGTAGCAGCAGCGCAATTAGCATAAAATCAGATTCTAATTAGCATAAAATGAAAATATTATTTTTTTCTGATCGTAAAGCCCGGGAAGATGCTTTCTTCATTCTTTATTATACTTCATTTTGTTTTCTCTAAAACTCTAAAATGGTGAGGAGTCTTATTGGAGTAATTCTAATACTGAATACACAGAATTTTTCTTATATGTTACTTAATTTCAACGTGATGCATTAAATGTAATAGGTGTATAGGTTAATTAAACCAAATTTAACATTAAGGAAAGGCATAAACACATACAACCTACTAATTGTTTTTTTTTTTTTTTACGAGTCTCGCACTGAAAATCTAGACTCAGAACCATGCCAAGGCATGGCCAGTGGATGTCACCAGTGCGCCATGGATTTGTAGAACCACGCATTGTTTATGCTGTTACCTCTCAGGAATAACTGGCTGGTAGTCTTATACCTTCGTAACATCCATTTTTTTCCTGTCCTTATAAATAATTGACTGACTCTGTACCAATTAGTTCGACCAGTTGGTAGGTTTGTTATCAAGTTAAGCTTCAAGACAAGAACCTGGATTCAAATGATTAAAAATTTAGAGGCAGTTGATTAAATATGCAGATAGTCTGCCAAGCTACTTTTTGAAACTATTATATTGTCTTTTAATACTAATGATTCATATAATGAATAAGAAACACACTTAAAAACATTTAAGAAAGAAATTAGACATTAAAGGGAATCAGGTTAAATGCCAAGAACTAAGATTCTCTTTAGGTTGGGAAATATTTACCCTATGAGATAGTTCCAGCTGCTTTGTTTTAAAAATATGATTCCCTTCTTAGCAAATACCATGCTACAGAATTCTCCAACTGTTTTGGAAATTATATGTTGGACCACAGTGTAGTACAAGAGACTTTTTTCTCCAGTTAAAATTTTTAATTACATCAGTGAATTTTGCAATTTGAAGGGGTTCATGAAGGATAAGCAGTGAAGCATAGATGTCCAGATCAAACCAAGACTGCTGTTGAGATCCATGGCTTACAATACAGCTATTTTTAATTAATCCTAAAATTATGAAATTGCTTTAAGCAATTCTGATCCCCAAATGCTAAGTTTTAAAATGTACGTTTTTCAAGATTCTTCTTTGCTATGAACGTGAGTCTAGAGTCCAGCTCTTGACATTGTGTGATGGCAGAAAAGACATTTAAAGTCTTTATGCTTCTGTTTTCTTCACTGTGCTATAGGGCAGATCAAACAGTACCAGAAATGACTATTATTTGGAGGCTCTACTAAATGTCAGGCTCTATCATAGGCTCTTTGCACAGTTTACTTCATTTAATTGTTGAAGAAAAAACCCTGCAAGAGAAGTTGTGTGTGCTTTTCTGATGTCATAGAAAGCAGAGAAATAAGTGCTTCCAAATCATGGGGTGTCTCCCTCCAACTCCTAAGATATGTTTTTAAAAAGTTCTTCTCAGAAGATAATGCTGCTGCCATGGTTTCTAAGGCCCAGGCATTGTACCGAACATACTCCACGGGCAGTACGTTGACCAAGGGCTGACGATGCTTGCCTCAATGTGCCAGCACACCAGGACAGGAAGTGACTGCCCAGCCTCTTTCAGACTGGGTCTAGTTACCTACCCTTTGTAGACTGTGGAGTCAGTCATAGAGTACATTAATGTTAATGGGTTAAGTTTCAAAGCATTGTTACAGAAAACAGGAAACTGAAAGGGATGGTTTCAGTCTTAATTTAGAGATGAAAAAACCATGATGAATATAAATAATAGCCTCAAGGCCATTTCAAGAGTTTAGTCTTGACTCTAAGATTGACCAGTTCTTCTCGTGCTGGACCTTAGATACCACCTGTTGGGGGGCTGATTCCCAACTCTGTTTCTACTAGAGAAATTTTTTGGAAAACTGCTTTCTTAATTGCAGTTTTGCTGGCTTATTGTTAACTGTGTGCTCTAACATCATCCCAAACTCAGCCTGACACAATTATATTGGTGGGTAAACATTGTGGATTTCTGAGGATATGTGAAAAAATTTAACATAGACTAAGTGATTAAGAAACTATGACTCTGGAAGTGTAGAATAAATACATCAGTGGCATAACCTGTTTTCTATTCTTTCGAATTTTAGGGTGTGTTTGTTTCCAAGATTTTAAGAAAGCTACTTCATTTTGCAGCTGCTTACATGCACTGTTTCTCAATTGTACTTTAATGGTAATATGTATTGATATCTATATATCTGACTATCATTTTTAAATGTAAGGTCTTTGTATAAGGACCCCTGTACTGGATGTTTCAGCTGTAGGGAACTCATGTGGAATGTTGTGATTGGAGTAAGGGGACACTGAAAAGATTTCAAGTTCGAGCCCACTTACCAGCTCTGTGACTTTAGGATAAGAAACTTCTTTGCACTTCAGTTTCTTTTTATAAAAGGAATTGTCATAAGGACTGAGATAATATATGCAGAACACAATGCCTAGGACATGGAAAAAATAGTTCAATAAAGAATATTTTTAAGATCTTTTCCTTTCCCCTTTCTCTTCGTGAAAATAATAATCATTCAATAAACTTTAGTCAAAAGATAAATGAGCACTACTGTAAACGCAACTTTTAAACCCATTCATTCATTATCATTTCAATCCTTGTTAGAATCTTGCAATATCTTACCTTCTAAATTGTTACAAACATGAAACTGTTGTCTTCAAACCTGTCTGGCTTCTCCTATTGCTGATCACAACCTTTGTTTATGGAGGCTCTCATGCACCCTCCCAAGAGCAGACTTTTTTCTCACTCAAGGCTCCTTTACTTACTCACAATCTTGCTGCACTTCAAAGCATAACTTAAAATACATCTTTTCCATGCAACCTTCCAAGAGAAAAAAATTAGATTCACATGCAAACAGTTCTCTCAAAATTTTACATTTCTGAGGAAATGTTGAAGTGGGTTTTGTTAAATTAGCATGTGTTTGAAACAGCCTATAAGGTCCTCTTTTGCAGAAAATGTGCTTCATATATTTCTATCTTCTCCATGCTACCTAGTAAGACAGCCATTCAAATTTATGCAGATGTGAATAATAGATACATTTCCAACTAAACAACCTCATGCTGAAGGACAGATGGATCATTGACGAGACTAAGCAGTAAATTTCCAAATTTTTGGAGCAAATGACAATGAAGACATGAATTATCAGAACCTCTGGGATACTGCAAAGGCAGTCCTTAGAGGGAAATTTAGAGCACTACAAACATTCCTCAAGAGAACAGAAAGAGAGGAAGTTAACAACTTAATAAAACATCTTAAACAACTGGAAAAGGAACAACATTCCAATCGCAAACCCAGCAGAAGAAAAGAAATAACCAAAATTAGAACAGAATTAAATGAAATTGAAAATAAAAGAATTATACAACAGATCAATAAATCAAAAAGTTGGTTTTTTGAAAAGGTCAATAAAATAGATAACCTTTGGTTAACTTAACAAGGAAAAAAAGTAAAATCTCTAATCTCATCAATCAGAAATGGTAAAGACGAAATAACAACAGACTCCTCAGAAATTCAAAAAATCCTTAATGAATACTACAAGAAACTTTACTCTCAGAAATATGAAAATCTGAAGGAAATTGACCAATACTTGGAAGCATGCCACCTACCAAGACTTAGCCAGAATGAAGTGGAAATGTTGAACAGGCCAATATCAAGTTTTCAAATAGCAACAACTATACAAAACCTCCCTAAAAAGAAAAGCCCGGGACCAGATGGCTTTATGTCTGAATTCTACCAAACCTTTAAAGAGGAACTAGTACCTATATTACTCAACCTTTTCCAAAATATAGAAAAAGAAGGAATATTACCCAACACATTCTATGAAGCAAATATCACCTTGATCCCTAAATCAGGAAAAGCCCCAACAAGAAAAGAAAATTATAGACCAATATCACTAATGAATATTGATGCAAAAATATTCAATAAAATCCCAGCAAACAGAATCCAGCAACACATCAAACAAATTATACACCATGACCAAGTAGGCTTTATCCCAGGATC